>APFE030109625.1:252217-274629 GCA_000404065.3 Pinus taeda | reverse complement strand
TAAATTAGTCATTTATGTTAGTCATTTTTAGTAGTATTACTTATTATCTAGTCGTATATTTTAACTGGTGACTAAAATAGTCAATTATGTTAGTCGTTTTTAGTTGGGTCTCTTAATATTGCAATTTTGTGTAGTATTTCACTTGGAAAAGTTGTGTGACTAACTATTTTAGTCACCTAGTCACTAATTTCACCATTTTCTACTAGTGATTAAATAGAATACTAATTAGGTACTCCACTATTATTTTAATAGACTAGGTTTAGAGGATTCTTTTAAGTGCATTATTGAATTTGATTATACATATTTGATATGGTGAGAAGTCATGTTGGTCAAATAAAGCTTTGAAAACTTAAATATTTTATGACACTGTGATGTAATTTGTGTAACACATGATTACTTTGAAATATTAAATAATATAAAAATCCTCCAAAAAGAATATGAAGAGAATATTTGATATACAACAAATATGGAAAAGTGTGTCTGAATGTATATTAGTAGATCCTTCAAAAAAAAATTACATTCATGAATCATATAAAGCTACTCTTAAGATATTCACTCAAGTAGATCAAGAATGTCTTCTACACCATATTTATTTATCTCCGTCTTCTTGCAATGTTCTTTCTTTCGCATCCATGCCCACAGTATGGTATTAATTGGAATAGAGCCAAGTTCTGTGTCATCAGGATTTGGTACCCAATATTTCTCTAAAAGTTTTCCATTGTATTTCCTTGACATAGGCTTCTACCAGTCAACCTTTACATGAAGATTCTCACTTTCATTATTCCTAAAGATATTTGAGAAGGATTGTCCCATCCAAATCATCTCTCATGCATCCTCATTTCCTGATCTAACTAGAAACATATTTCCTTTATCAACATCAATCATCAGATTAAATGTTGGCTTTGGCTTGTTGCATTTGGGTCCAACATATACTAGTTCATCTATTTCATTATCAAAATATCCATCCATAATACTTGAGATTACGTAGAGTGCATTATGATCAACATCAACAATGTGCCTTGTCTTGGGCTATAAATCCTTAGAAGATTAATCACTTCCATCTATTATTCTATGATCATTATAGATTCCATCTAACGTATCAAGAACTTTTTCCCAATAGACTACTTTCTTTTTCCATTCCTCTGTAACAATTGGTGAATCCTCATTCCTAATAGTGTCTTTCCACATTTTTACATATGATGTTATCCCTTCCTTTAGTTCTTTTAAATAGACATCATTTTGTTTGGAAGCTAAGAAAGATGTCTTCCCTATGGGAATTATAGGTCGACCTTCATCATCTATATTCCATAGCTCAACTGGTTCTGACCACTCAATATCTCTAATCGATTCTTTGTACCTTAGCACTAGAACATCACTGAGTACAAGAAATTGGAAGTATTGGACATTAAGATGTCAAACTAGTGCATTTTTTCCCTCCTTGATGTACCCATTAAGGAAAATTTTGAAGTTCTATACCTTGTCAATAAGTGTAGGTGGAAACACTTGATTTTCTTCAATTGTGCGATATGTACCCATCATTTTAGTTAAACAATAAATATATTTACTTTTTAGGTTGGAAGACATTCTTCCATAGGTTCCATCTATGTCTTCATGGGTGTGCCCCATAGGAAAAAACCCAACCTCAATAGTGATGAAGGCCCTAAGTGTAGTTAAAAGTGATAGACACATGAAAGTATAGTGATTCGTATTATCACTTGCTGCATTGTCCAACTATAACAACAAATGTGGAGGAAGAGGTTTAAAATCAACATTTTGACTTTTTGAACTTCGATGAGATATAAAATCATCCTTGTACCCTTGACATTTTGAGTAAATAGAGGTGTCAAGTAATGCATTTGTAAGTGGGTTTCTTGAAATTCCACTTTCATCAAGTAGATCACCATACATATCCCTTTGTGGGTCTTCAAGGTCCCTTAAGCACTTTGCAAGGGATGTAATAGTAAATTGTGATCCCATATGGACAAATGGTAGGGAGAAATGACCAAAACCTCCTGCCTTATGCCCATGTGTAAGAATAATTATCAATGAAAAACCTAAATTTGTTCCTATAATAGATTTTGATTTGACGTAGCCTTGGGATTGAAATATTTGTTTTGTCCATTTTATGATGGATAATTCTCAAATACTCCTTTGGAAACCACACTGACATAATTTTATAGGCATAGTAGGAATATATTCCACACATAACAATCTTGTTATGCTTCTTTAGTCTACCTTGTGCCTTTTCTTCCAACTTTTTTGTAGTTGCTGACTTCATTTGTGCTTTCAACACAATACATTCACTGCATTTACTAAAATTGGTTTTCTTTGAAAATGCCACATCTTGAAACTTAATATTCCTAATCTTACTCATTGTTGATTGTGATATTGATGGGTAATTGAGCTTTTGAAGAGCCCCATTGATCTCTTTTTAACAGAGAATTTCGTGTATCAGTCGAAGGAAGAAATATTAAAGGATAATATAATCCATCTTATTCAAATTGATGTGTTTGGTTTGGTGAAAAAACTGAATTATCCATTACAATTTTGTGCAATATTTCTATGGCTACCACTATGTGAGCTTGTGCTTTGCATGTGTTGGTGTTACCATGAATAACTTTGATCTGTCCATGTTGGAAATATTTGGTTATTACTAGAATGTATTGAGGGAATTTTTATGTATACTATACCATGTTCTTAAATAACATTCCATAAATTTCATGTCCTTACATTTCTACGGCCTAGTCTGGTAGCCATGCCCTTTATGACATGAGTGAATTAAAGACAAATTCTCTAATACCATTTTTATTTTATTTGTCTCTACCCCTCTATATACATGCAAATGCGCTTCATCACATCGTTCTGACCCATCTTTCTACAACAACATCTACTACAAAAGTCCAAATTTCTTTCTCCTTCATCTATTTTTTTGCTTTAACATTTTTAATGTTTTTTTAGCCATAACTTCTTAAATCTTTATATGGCCGTTATTACATGCTACAATTGAGACTTATATTTTTCATTAACAAAGTACAAATCCATTATGTTTAAGGAATTTGTGTCCTCTATAACATCCCAGATCACCATTTCCTTGGGTGGCTCCCTGAAATTTTCCTTGACCTTTAATATCGCACATTTGTTGTCCACCAACTTATCTATTAGACATCTAACGAAACAGTGTATAGAATTATTCCCAATTCTACATATCTCATAATTTCCATCTATCTCTTCCATAAAAACACCAAATTCCATTTCACCTAGTGTTTCACCCTCAATAATGTCATCCTTGCAGACAATAACTAGCATTCCTTTGGCAATGCACATGCTTGTTCCCATGCATTCATGTGTAAGAGAAAAATTTGTACATATGAATCTAACCTTATCTTGGGGAATATTTATGGCGTGATCATGACAATGAGGCTCCAAATTTGATTCTGGCCAAATCTCATAAGATTCCAATGCACCCCCAAGTGTATGCTCAAATATTGTTGGATGTGGTAGAGGAGCATTATGTTTTACAACCTTCTCAATTTTAACCACTATGCATCCTTTATTTACCATCTTTCCATGCGTTTTATGCCCAAGCTCTATATTAATTATGGATCCCTCGCCCACCTTCACTCCATGTTGCAGAAGATCTACCTTGTCTCCAATAGAAAATGTAGAAGAAACATTTTCACCTATAAACGAATGTAAATAAGGTCAGAATTTACTGAAAAATAACATTATACTATTAATAATATATAATACATTCTTCAATATTTTGATTTACCTATATTGTGTCTCAAATCCATGATCTTCCATGGATGTATCCCCCCTTGATTAATATCCCCATCAATCAAATGTGTTTGAGTGACATCAATTATCAAAATTATAACATAACTAGCATTAACCCTTTCTCCAACATAATAAGTTCCAGACTCTGTAGATTCATCCCTACCTAGCCTAATGAATTGACCATTAATATGGAGATCAATATAGTCCCCTTTTTCCAAAATTATATTTTCCATTGTAGCTTGTATCAATTCTGTGACAGCAATTAGATCATAAGTTGTAATTAAAAGGTTGAATGGTGTAAAGTGTGACTTTATATTTTTCACAAAACACAAAACTTACAAAAAGGTAATACAGATGAAAAAATTGAAATAGTATGGTAGTCATATTGTATGTAATGAAACATTGTTCCCTCAAATGAAATCTAGCAATCAATATCATTCCTTCTACTACAAACATAGGCATATTGTTAGAAGCAACATTACATGGTCAAATAAATCTACCACATGTAAGATTTCCTTCTAGCACAAACACAAGCACATTGCCAATAACAATATTCTAAGGCAAAGGAAATCCACCACATGCTAAATTTCCTCCTAATGTGAATAGAGGCATATTAATCACAAAATCATTTCAGAGTAAAAGAAATCTTACACATTCTATAGTTTATTCTAGCACAAACACAATCACATTGCCAGAAACAACATTGCAGGGTGGAAGATATCTACCATATGCTTGATTTACTTCTAACACAAACAAAGGACATTTCCAACAATAACATTGTAGGGAAAACGAAATACACCAACTTCTATCACAAGCACAATCACATTTCCAATAACAACATCACAAGGTAAAATAAATTTAACATATGCTAGATTTACATGTAGCATAAATACAAGCATACTACCAAAAACAACATTTCATGCCAGAAGAAATCTAGTTCATTCTATATTTCCTTATAACACAAACAAAAGCACATTACAAAGGTGAAGGAAATTTAACATGTGTTAGATTTCCTTCTATAGTAAACAACCAAATTGAAAATAAAATATTGCATAGCAAAAGAAATCTAGCACAAATTCTATCCCAAACACAAGCATAACATTTCCAATAGTGTTTCCAAGATGAAGGAAATATAACACTTGCTAGATTTGCTTTTATCATAAACAACCAAATTGACAACAACAATATTGCAAAGCAAAATAAATCTAGCATAGTTTCTAGCCCAAAGACAAGCACATTTCCAATAAAATTATTGCAAATGCATGTTAGCTTTACATGTGGCACAAATACAAGCATACTACCAACAACAACATTGCATGCCAAAATAAATCTATTGCGTGTTATGTTTCTTTTTAACAAAAATCAACAAAGTGTAATGGTGGTTCTCTGTTGTGAAGACCAATATGAAAAGTGGTGTAGTGCTAATAAGACCAACACAGCTACTGCCAGGATACCCACTCACCTTTCCCTTTACCCTACAAAAAACTCCCAAGTGTGAAATCCTTTTTTTGCCAAGTGTTTTCTTGTAAAAGGGGAAAGTAATGAATAATTTTTCCTGCTAGAATATATTTCTTTGGGGATAACAGGGTGGAAAACATGAAGCATCATCTCCTTACCAAGAAATTAAGGCCAACTAGGCCTCATTGACATCCATGCCCGATGAATTATATTAGTATTGAAAAATGTTTTTTGTGCTATGATTGGTAATGTACCTTGAAAGACACACGTGCTATAATCTTCATAATGTTAACAGTTACACATCCATGAAATCTCTGCTTCTTCCAACTTCTATGACATAATCAGTGTAGTTGAATCCTTAGAGATTTCTAGATCCAATGTATTAGAAGAATGTGGCAGCCTTAAAAGTTAGTGTCCAAGCAGTTACTCACCTTTATTACAAACTAGCAAACTAGTTTTCTTATTCTAGATTACTCTCAAGATCTCCTTACATGCCACAAAAAGAAGGTATTGTAAAGACAATCTCTCTCTGTGCCTAAATCAAAACAATCTTTGTTTAATGACAAAAGATAATTTTTTGTTATTTTTGGAACAATTTCCTTGAGAACATTGCCAGAGAAATCATAATACATTAAGAGTTTATACACTCTCAAAATCTTCCAAGATCACGTAATGAAAATTAAGCCTCAACAACTATACAGTTATAAGGCAATCTATCCCATATTCATGTAATAAGTTTTCCTTTAGATGGTTACATAATAAACAACTATAAAAGCAAATATGCATTCTACTGAAAAGAATCTATATACCCCTATCAAGATCTTACAAGGAAAGGAATATTTTTACCAGGAAGATCCACTTGAAGAGAACAATTCCTGTCGGCTCAACTAACAGAGGTCATTGTGCAATCTACAAGTACGAAGTAGTAATCCCACACAGCAGTGTCCAAGTTTTGCTGGCATCTTATTAAAAAATGTTTCATTTCTCCCCATGTAGGTTCACCATACCAATGTAAAGTTTGATTGTCCAAAAGTTTATGGTCTCCATGGTAAAACCATGCATGTTATATTCAATGACTATGGCATACTTTGTGGTAGATCCAGTAATAATTTTTGTGCATCAATAGAGTTCTGACATTTTTTGGCTAAGTTAAGGCACCGACACCACAACTGTTATGAATTATCTAGTCAAGTCTCAAGAGAGAGCCTCTTTTGTCTCATCATTATATCAATCCATGAAATGGTGGAGAGCCTAACAACCTTCTCTTTTAATCACTCAAGCTAGACCAAATTGAAAAGCTATATTCCTACCTAACCAAACATTTACCATGTTTTTGCTTCCTCATAAAAAGATATTAGTCTAGGTGTTATCCTGATGCAAAATGTACCTCTTCGAAGAATATCTTAACACCTTGTTTTAGGAGATTAACTCACTTGCCTTTATTCTCTGGTGACTTTCCAAACCCAATAGTTCCTCCATAAGATTACTCTCATATAGAATTTAAAACCATTTAACTATGATTAATTGGTAGCACATGAAATTTGCAAGGAAGGGTCCTAGTTTCAAGTTTGGACCATTTAGTCGGGTTTATAGCGTAAATGGAAGTTTCAGACTTCGAGTTAAACTATCTTTGACATATGTGATATAACCGACCTAGTCCATTTTCATGTCACTAATACAAAAACCAATGAAATGTGCATGCAATGTCTAACATGAATGCTTAACTTAGCTTCCATAGTAATGTTTGACATTTGAGGGGACTTCCCAAAAGATTGCATTGTGTTTATATAATGCTTCATGCATCTTTAGTAAAAACTAAAGGCTAGATGCTAGATGTGTTTATAAGATGCTGCTTATGAATGCATAGATAAGATTTGTGTATTTCACATATTCTCATGCATCTGTAGTAAAAAATAAAGGATAGTTGCCAAAGGTGTTTGTCAGATGTTTCTTATGAATGCATAGATAAGATTGGTGTATTTCATATATTCTCATTACAATACTGAATGTTGGATCTAACTCTTCAATTTTCCATGGATTGTGTTTTAACTCGTCGAGGTCTCTCTTACAATGCGCCAGTCTCTTAAGCACTGAGGAATCAGATGAACTTGCAACTAATTTTATCTTTCTAAAGGTAGCACTAGTGTATTTTAGTTGTGTAAGTGTCATTTAATGAGGTTGCAACTTTTCACATATTACAAAAATAGGTCAATATATGGAAATATCTTCTATGTGCCAGGTGGTAGAGGGAGTAAACATCCATTAGCATCAGAAGACACAAGGTACAGTAGATAATGAAGATGACCAGTTTTTCTATCTTTCTGATGCAGAGACCCAGTTGTTGCCAGAGAAGTTTAACAACTAAATTTAGACTCGTGATTATAATAACACTTTCATCATGATACCTATAAGTTGGTACCTAATCATCCTTTCGCTCGTTAAGTGAGGAAGAAAGAGAGCACAAGTTCTGAAGTACCCTGAGAAATGTAGAACTAGAAATTTGACTTGAAAGAAGCATCGTTTCTGCCTCAGCAAAAACGATGGAGTTCACTCACTGCAACCTTCCCTCAACCATTTTTTTATAGAATTTGGCAATTTGGTAATGAAAATATGTCAACAGGGAGGTTCTAGTTCCACTAACTTAATCAATAAACCTACATCATGAGAATATACAAGGTCTGGAAAACCTTCACGTGCCAGCAAGGATTATAACAATCTAAACTCTATTCAAGGAACATTGAGAAGCATTGTTCAGAAAATGCCATTTCTCACCTCAGCACAAGCACAAAACCAAATCATCATTTTGGTGTACCCTTGTCTAGAAGAAGCCACAAATGCACATAAATATGCACCCTAAATAGATGTGCTAACACCTCTCATTCATCTAATGAAGGTGGGTTGGCCCTTAGAGTTGTTTTGAGATTGCATGAATAGAAGGCTCATACTTTTCCTCTGAATTTAGGATCATTCAGCCTATCTTGAAAGGAGAAATATTGAAGAGGTACAGGAATGAGTTTGGCTATTATGTTTGATGTTTAGAACAATCAAATGATAAGTGTTCTCCAAAACATAAGTAGAAGTAGGCATGTCTCCGAGATTGATTTTAATAAATTTACAAGGTATTATTTCTATCCATCAGGAATCATGTCCTTAGGTGCTTGAGAATAAATAATAGCATAGTCATCTAGATAAGAGGTCTAATTTACATAACCTCACCCAAAATCTGACTCAAATCTCACATGAGGTAGAATAGACAATGAAGATGACCAATTTTTATATCTTACTGATGCAGAGACCCAGTTTTTGCCATAGAAGTTCAATAACTAAATTTAGACTCCTGATTATAATAACACTTTTATCATGACATCTATAAGTTGGCACCTAATCATCCTTTCCCTCGTTAAGTGAGGAAGAAAGTGAGCACAAGTCCTAACGTACCTTGAGAAATGTAGTACTAGATATTTTACTTGAAGGAAGCATGGCTTCTGCCTCATAAAAAACAATGGAGTTCACTCACTGCAACCTTGCTCAATCGTTTTTTATAGCATTTGGAAATTTCATAATGAATATATGATAATAGGAAGGTGCCAATTTAAGTAACTTAATCAATACATCTACATCATGAGAATATACATGGTCTGACAAACCTTCACATGCCAACAAGGATTATAACAATCTAAAATCTGTTCAAGGAACATTGATCAACATTGTTCGTAAAATACCATTTCTCACCTCAACACAAACACAAAACCGAATCATCACTATGGTGTATGCTTGTGCTGAGGAAGCCAAAAATTCACATAAAGTGCACCCTAAATAGATGTGCTAATACCTTCCGTTCATCCAATGAAGGTGGGTTGGCCCTTAGAGTTGTTTTGAGATTGCATGAAGAGAAGCATGGTACTTTGGCACTGAATTTATGATCATTTAGCCTATTTGGAAGGAGAAATATTGAAGAGGTATAGGAATGAGTTTGGATATTAGGTTTTGATGTTTAGAACAATCAGATGATATGTGTCCTATATTTTCTTTAAAATGCAATGTTGTTATTGCCAATCTTCTTGTATGCGATAGAATAGAGTCTAGCATGAGTTTTATTTCCTTTACTTTGCAATATTTTTAATGGCAATGTGTTTGTGTTTGTGCTAGAAGGAAGTATAGCTTGGGCTAGATTTCTTTTGGTTTGCAATGATTTTCTTGGAAATATGAATGTGTTTGTGCTAAAAATAATCCTAGCATGTTCTAGATTTCTTTCACCTTACAATGTTTTTATTGACAATATCCATGCGTTCATGATAGAAATAAATCTAGGATGAAAATATTTATTTTTCTTTGCAAGATTCTTGTTGGCAATATGCTTGTGTTATTATTATAATTAATTCTATCACATTCTATATTTCTTTCACCTTGCAAAGTTGCTATGTCTTTGTCTTTGTGCTAGACGAAGCTCTAGAAAAAAATTTAATAGTCGCCATAGTTAATATTCTTTCATTGTGTTTTGATTTTATTTTTTCTAAAGATAAATAAGAATATACATGAGTATAAGAGATAAATTTTGTGTATATATGATGTTGTTGTAGTCTCTACAATTGTTTTTATTTATTGACAATGTAATGTATTTTGGAAATGTGCTTATGCTCATGCTAGAAGGAAACATTGTAGTTGTTTGCTCTCCTATATTCACAATTAAAAGAACATAATAAATTATTTGGGGGTGCACTTTTTCTAAACTTGATTAGCTATTATTGTGAGTTCTACACTTGTTATTTTTCTTGTTCATTTTGTTACACATATAATGATGAGAGTAGTTATAGTATTTATAAATTCATATTTTCTTCAACAATTGGAAACTGTGATAATATTCTTTTACTTTACTTTTGGAAATCATGGACTATGAAGCTAGTGAGAAAATTCAAATGAAGAATCCAAAGAAAAAGGAAGTTCAAGAAACACGACACCAAATTGTTTAAATGGTATGACAATTTTAAAATTAGTTTATAATTTGTTAAAATCATTAGAAAGTATGTTAATAAATGGTTGTTGATTAATAAAACCCATGGAAATAGCCTTAGTAGTGGGGTTTTAATGAGGACAACCCATACTAACATGGGTATTATTTTTTTCCAACAAATTTTAGCTAGGTGATAAATTTTAGTGTCATATGGTAAACTTGCATAACATATGTACTCATTTATTATTGTGTGTGTAAATGGAAATAGTGTATTATAAGGTTTTTTAATAATATTTGGTATTTCATGTCTTCCATATTTTTTTCGAGAAATTGTGGAATCTGGTTTGCGTGAAATTCGATGTAAAGTAGTGGAGTGAAACAAAAAAATGTGATATACAAACGATGCCTCCTTCAATTGGTATGGTGGTTTATATTTTATTTACTCTTTTAGAAATGGTTGGATTAGGTGGTTTCTTTTCCTAGCAATTTTACCTAGGTGATAACTTTTGGGGTCATATAGTAAACTTGCATAACATATGTACTCATTTATTGTTGTGCATGTAAATGGAAATAGTGTATTATAAGGTTCTTTAATAATATTTGGTATTTCATGTATTCCATAATTTTTTTTCTAGAAACCGTGGAATTTGGTGTGCCTGAAATTTGAATTAAAGTAGTGAAGAATAAACAAAAAAACAAGTGATATACAAATGATGCCTCCTTCAACTAATATGGTGCTTTTATATTTTATGTACACTCTCTTAGAAATGGTTAAATTAGTTGGTTTTTCAATATTTAAAAGAACATTATGTGACAATATTTGAAATTATAATTTCATTTCGATTCATGCAACTACTTTTTTGTTGTTATTTGTAGAATTGGTTTGCCCAAAAGAAAATGAAATGTTACAACCATCACTTAAGAAAAATAAATGTTATTCAACTCAAATGGAAGTATCAATAACACCTTCTAATTCTACTTTTGAAATGATTAAAAAATACAATACATCTAATAAATATGAGTTTGTGCAAGATTACATCCAAATAGAAGCTCCCATGAATATGTTTCCTAAGATGTATCTATTTGGATCCATAGATGGAAAAAAACCAGAAATATTAGGAATAATAATTAATGTTATTCTTACAATGAATATGCCATTGACTTTCAAGTGGAGGTGATTAAATAAAATGAGGTAAACTTAATTTCATATTCAAGTGGAGAATACAAATTTTTGACCAGACATGATTGAAGATTCAAGTATTAATTCAACAAATACAATAAATAATTCCATGTTCAAGTTGGATAACTATGAGAGATTCTCTAAATATGGACTAAATGGCTGCGCAGATCTTTTAAAACGCATTGCCACCATTCTGAGATATCGATATGTAAGAAGTAAAAAAACATCATTTGTACTTCTTCCTTTACAACAAAAAGGTAAACTTCTTGATAAAACACTAGATGATAAACTTGATTCTCAATCTCTTTCTTTTACAAGAGTATGTTTATCTTATATGGAGGATAACATAACATAAGGTGATTTCAAGCCTACTACAAAATTTCAAAAACTAGGAATGTTGAATCTGAGACAACAAACCTTGCAAACCAATGTGATGAGATTGATGAAGCCTTCAAGCATTATTATCTATTTTAAAACTCCCTTAGTAGAAAAGTGGATGTCGAAAATGTACAAAATCCCCCAAAGTGTTTAAATTAAGATGACGAGATGATTTAAATGTTCAAGTATTAGTGAAATCATTCCTAGAAAAATTTCAAACCTCATTACCCAATGCTCTTTTGATTCCATTTGACATGAATGAGTTTGATCCATTAGTAAACTCTATGAAAATTATAAATGAGACAGATCAATGTCTAAGAATATGAATTTTTGTATAGTTGATGGTCAACACACCATTCAAGTAGCGAAAGAAATTTTAACAAGTCCTAAATATAACGTATTTACAAAAGAGGAAAAAAATATAAAAAAACATAATGCTCGATTCTTTCATCTATCAGTTGAAACCACTGAGGTGATCCACATTTGTTGTCAATTAAATTCTGTAAATAAGGTATTAAAAAAAACTCCATTTATTGATTGTGTGCACTTGGCAAGACATTTCTTAATCGCTAATGACAAATTAAAGAAAAGGAGGATTGGGTGTTCTAAGACGGCTGAAGAAAGGGTATGTAATTTCAATTATTTTTACATTTAAAATTTTATTATTGTATCTCTTTTTATTGTACATAAATGACTAAAGATGATAATATAAGTCATCATTTCTGATATTTTTAAGGAATTCTCATTAGTTTATAACACCTTATTTTGTTTCATTTTTTCATTGAATTCTTATTAGTTTATATTTATTATTTTATTAGGTTGATGACAAACTGTTGTGCTCTTTCTTCGACTATACAACTACAATTTTTTTTATAAAAATTTCCTCTTATATCTTGATGAACCTATTTGGCATAAATGGGACTCTGTTTTTAACTGCTACCAACTAGGCACATTAAAGTGTTCTCCAAGGCAACCTGATTTTGAGAACTAGAAGAGAAATCATCTACACAGTTTGACAATAGCTACTCTTCGGCCCCTTCAGGGACTAACCATGGAAGAAATTGTTTCAGTAGAAGATAAGCTATTGGATGGAACCATTTGGTTTTCTATTCCATTAATCACTGGGCAAATTCCCTAAAATTAAAATATTGTTGTTCAAAATTGAAAACCAACAAACAATATTGGATACAATGGTTACATATTGTCAAAGTCATGATCACAACTTGAATGAGATGACTCTTACCACATTCAACATTCTTGAGCATTATGAAATTAATGATATTATACTTTCCAATTTTTCCAACACTGTGGAGGGGTCTACTTATGTCAAAGGAACACGTAATACAAAGATAGAGTCCCTTTCTCAGAAAGCATGTGGAGTCCTTCATAGAATGAAAAATGGATCAACAAGTTTTCAACAGGTTGACAACAATTTTGAATTTGGTTGTCATTTTAGGGGCCCTAATCTTTTGTTAACACTTTGCACTCTTTTCCATGTCAGTTGCAACCAGTTTTACATACTGACCTTGTTGTTCTGGATACACTAACTTTGAAAAAAGAACAATTCCATAAGGGATATTATATTGATTTTTTTTTAATTTCTTATCGAAAAAATGTGTTTAATGACTTTATTACAGCTCTCTTACTAGAACTTTGGTTTTGTAATGATCTACGCGAGTCATTGAAAATTTCCATAAAGAACTCCAAGTTCAACTATAAAATGACTAGTGGCATTTACGAACATAAGTCGCAAAACAATTATAGTTATGATATAGTTCTTACTTTACATTTCTATACTTTAGAATTAAAAATTTTGGAGGCTGTAAAATAATATCACACATTTGATGAAAATGAGAGAGATTATGATTTCTGGATGGATTTATTGGAAAAAAACCAACAATGTGGTGACACAAAAGTGGTTATTTCTCTTTATGCTGGGAAAAATTTAATCAAGGCCTATTGTACATATAGAAGAAGATTTTCATGTGTTGTGAAAATAGAGTCACAAAGGAAAATCATGTTAAATAATTACAAATATTTTCAACTATCAAATCCAGGATCCATTAACTTCTTGGAAAATTCAGGTACTACAATTCCTTTATTGTTTTTCTTATAATACTTTGGACACTATTTTTTTCATACTTTTTAATTATCAAAGTGTTTACTAAAATGACTAATGATGGAGATTCTAAAACAAAAAGCGATGAAAGTGGGAAGAAAAAACTAATCAATATAGTGCTTATGATGTTGAAAAAAGTATAGAGATGGAAATAGGAGAAGGAGGAAAGGAAGAAGTCATCATACTAGGTACATAATTTGTTTGGTTTTTCCTCTTGATAATTTTTAGATTTATTTAATTTCCATATTCATAACATTTTTGGATAACTATTATAGGGAATTATGAGATGAAAGAAATTAATCATGACAATGACCATGGAATGATGGAGATAGAAATGGGTATTAATCATTGTAACTCTTATCTTTTTTATTTTATTTTATTGTTATTCTAAATTATTATTTTTATTATCGTGATTCATATCATTTCATATGTTGATTATAGTTGGAAATAAAGAGAATGAATATAATGACTAGGGGACTATCCCAAAAACTACAATCAAGACCAAAATATTATAAGGATGATTATAAATGATTTGTTTTCATAGTTGTTTAATGAATTTTGTTGATTGTCAGAATTTATAACATTCTTTATGTTTATTGTAGTGACAAGGAAGGAGAACCAAGACATTGATCAAATGAAAGTTAAACAAAACTTTAATCAAGAACAAAATATAACATCAAGTACTTATAATTTCTCCACTTGTTTTCCTTATTATTTAATCATTTTATTCATTTTCACAATTCAAAATATTTATATGTTTAATTTGGAGACAAATAAAGGTCACAAAGATGATGATGAGGTGCAACGTTACAAATATGAAGATAATATCATATTAGATACTTATAAATTGTCTTCTTATTTATATTATTATTCTTCAAACTTTAATGCTTGTAACTACCATAAAGTTGTATATTTTTATTACAGGAACAAATAAAAAGGATAAAATTAACAATCAAAATAATGTTAAAGGTGTGTATGTGTGTGTGTGTGCATGTTTCTTTTTAAAGGTTGCATTACTAATGTTTTTCTTGGTATTGGTATTTGATTAAAGGTTTAATAAGAAGTACTATTGGTATTTGATTGAAGGTTTAATATGTTTACTCTAGTATCTATAAATAGGACAAAATAAATTATTGTTTCATCTATAAATAGTGCAAAAACCACTCAAGGTAAGTGTATCGTTTCAACAATTTTTTTAGTAATTTTTGTAACATGAATAAAATGGTTTGGATAGATTATTTTCCATTGTGTTTCAGCCAAAATAACTGAAAATAAACTAGTTATTTTTGAACTAAAGGAAATTTTTTGTCATAGCATCAATGATGAAGCAACAAACAAAGGACATATTCAGAAAATCGGACCTACTATTGATTACACAATAGAGAAAAAGTTAATTTGGATTCATCCACATGCAAAATCATTTTTTTAAATGTGTTTCAAAAATTAATCTCTTGACATTTCAATTTGGATGACATCTTTGAAACAAAGCACAACAAGATTTCTAAAAAAGTTGGTTTCAGAAACATTACAAGATAAACTTGTATTTAAATGGACTGCTTCCAACTGTAAACCATAAAAGGGACATAAGGTCATTGACAATCCAACGAAATTTATACAGACTAAATCATTGAAAAAAGTATGGAAAATGCATACCCAATATTATGCAACCAATAATATTATAGTTGATTGTTTAATTGAGAGAGTGAAAGAGAATCCAAAAGAAAATATGATTCTTGCCCCTCCATTCATTGGAGCAAATCAAGGAGATAATTGGTTGATCGATGAGCTATGGAGAATGTTGCATAAACCCAACAAGGCTACGGATGTGTGAGCTATTTTGAAGGATGATCAATTACATTTAGAAGTACCTTAAGATTACTAATGTCTATTTCACTCTATTATATGTATGGCATCATCAACTATTGCTTTTATTTTGCAACACTTATAAAATAATTGTTGATTTGGTTTGTCATTACTAAAAATAAAATATTTTTATTTTATTTATTTTTGGTGAGATGAATGGTCATTTAATATTTTCATGTAAAAATTTCCCATGGTATAATTTTTTTTACAATGGCTTACAATGTATGCAAAATTAATAGATAACTGGTCTATTTGTTTTAATTATATGATTACCATTATTTGTTTTAAATGTGATTTAAGTTATTATTGTACCTCCTAGAAATTAGTAGTATGAAGGATGACACATTGCATTCTTATAACCTTTTTTATTCCATAGAAGTTGAGAAACAATATTAAGTTTTATGTATCACCAACAATAAACATACAATTTGTACTAAAACAAGCACCAAAAGAAACTAAGGAAAAAACTCTAGAAATTAACATATAATTAATTAGGCTTGAAATTTAAAAATTGTATTATATTGTAGGTGAAAATTAATATATAATTAGTTTGTTTACTTGCACTATACCATTGTAATTATATTTTTCAATTGAAATTAAATAAATAATTATAAGTCTTAAAATCAATGATTTAAATGGTGGGTCAATTCATTGAAAACTTGTTTTCCATACAAATTAAATAAAGGTATTAGGTTGTATGTATAAAGTAAACATATTATTTGTTTGTTCATTTTAATGGCCCAATTTTATTTGTATTTTGTGATACTCTGAACTCATTGTAAAATTACCTTTGCATACAAATGAAAATAATTCATAATAAATAACATCAATTTTAAATGGTACGTTTTTATGTCCTTAAGAAATGTAGTGTTGAAGTGGAGATATGTTAATATCATACATGTGGTTGTAGTGCAGATGTAGATGGGCATTACTACAAGTGAAAATATGTTGTTGATATTTGAAATTGAAGGAGTACTCTTCCAATATTACACCAAATATGAACAAAATTTTCATATTCAAAGAAAATTAGATTAGCATTTTGGTGATAGGTTTTATTTTTTATGGCCTTTTTAGTCAGAAGTATTAAAAGATTACTTAAAAAATTATGATGTCACAATATGGACATTAAATGTCATTGAAAAATACATCTGAGAAGTACTTGAAAAATCAAATATTGATATGAAGGACTTTCAATTTTCACCGGATAGGTCTCATTGTCATTTGCAAACTGTTAGCGCTCAAATCTAGCTTAGGCTAAAATAAGATAAGACTCAAGGCTACATCAAACCACGCTCAACCTCGTAGCTAGCCCTACAAGGACAAGAGAGGGCTCTCTCCGGGTTAATCTCAGCAAAAGATAATAAATGAGGTCGAGATGATTGTATTGATGACCAATTTTAGGCTAGGTATGAAGTACAAGGACTTTGAAATTGATTTTTTGAGGTTTTGTTGAATTCAAGGGAAATGCAATTTTGGGTGCGGGGATGAGGCACAGCTTTTGCAGAGGTCTACTTGGGGCAAGGTAGGTGATTGTTTTGATGCCTTTAAAAGTGATTGAATGGATAGATCTGACTGGTGAGAGGTTAAGGAGAGCAAGCAACTTTCAAGGATTCTCCCTAAACAGACGAAAACATGGAAAATTAAACAAACTTAAAGGCAGAGCATAGCAAATTTGTGGATTCTACCTTAACGCTTCATTTGTTCAATTGCAGAAGATTAAAGAAGGAAAGTGGTACACATAAACAACTTACAAGTATTGAAAGAAACACACCATCAGCACATAAAGCCACATGAATCCCAAATAGTGCTGCAAAACCCTGGTCTTTCCTTTGCCAAAAAATGCAGATAAAATATGTACAATAGTGTATCAAGCTATTCCCAAGAGTCCAACCTATCCAACCATTGAAAATGGTTGAGAAATTACATCATATAGACCATCCTAACCCCTTTACTTGCCTCTAGGGGTTAAGCTCATTATTCTAGGAGCTGTTTGAACCAATTCTAAACAAAGCACTACAATCTAGGCAGTCAAAACAACTTGCCTCTATAAGCTAGGAAACCAATTCATTCATTAAATTTTTGCTATTTTATGAATGAATCGTCTAGAATAGGTAAATAAGTGTCAAATAAACATAATGTTCCATTAATTACATCAAGAAGGGTGAAAAATCACATCACAAGTTAAAACTGGTCAAACTGGCTTCATTTGGTGAGCTGAGGATGAAAATTGTGCCAAAAAACCTTGTGCCTCGTGCGCCTTTCCACCTATTTTTGGGGCACTTCCCTACATCCAAATTGAGCTCAGGTTGGCTTTTTGGAAAGCCCTGGATGTCTACTTTCTAACCCATGTGGAATTTTCTAGTTTGGTGTCCATTGGACCCTCCAAAAGTGTATTCTCCCGGAAGTACTTCCTGCTGGTGCAAAAAGTGGCAGAAAGGTGATTTTCATGATGTTTTTGAACCTTTTGGTTACCCAGAACTTCATGAAATGCTTTGGCAATGGTTGAGCATGTATAATTCATCATGACAAATCCAAAACTATAATTCTTTTGTGATTTGGACCTCCCGATCTTATGGGTTGCGCGCTGCGCGCTACACGTTGAGCCGAAAACCCTGTTTTGCAAGCCAAAAATTTCAAAATGACAAAATTTTCTCCAAATTCCTTGAAATTTGGGCTGAAGGTGCCTCATCAAGTTCCATGCTCAGCCAAAGAAGCTTCAGCCAATATTCAGAGCCAATCTTTCCTTTTACTCTGTTTCAGTGTCTTCATGGGGCATGCAGTTCATTGATGGAATCTCTGTCTTGGTTGTATGATGTGTTGTTGTCAGTCATGGTGTTGTAATGTGTATGTCAAGTGTATGTTTGGTTTGTTTGAAAATGAGAAATGAGAACTTGGTGTCATTATCTCCAATTTCCAACTATGTGCCAAATGTGTGCCAAAGTGAAAAGACTGTGGGAGAAATATGACAGAGGGAACAAGAATTGTAACCGAGTGAAATTTTCCCTTTTTAAAACTTCTGATTTGTCTAAAATGTGGAGACAATGGGAGAGTCACTTGATTGTTTGGGGATTTGAGGATTTTACAAGTGGAATGAGAGAAGGAGAGTGATAGGGAATGGTAGGGTTTAGGAATAGGGATAATAGAACATAGGAATAAGTGATTTGGGAATTGGGAGCATGGGCTTAGTGATGTTAGGGGATAGGGGGGAACTTAGGGAATGATAAAATCAAAGGACAAAGAAGATGAGGGAGTGAACTTGGTGACGAAACAATGAATTAAAACCACAGTAGAAAGTTTCTTGGAGTTATTTAGAAGGTAGGGTTTGATTTTTTTACACAAGCTTCATTAAATACACATCATCAACAACCAACCATTAATCTTGGATGAAAACCATGAATGAAGTTCAACCTACTTGTACCAATGGCAATCCATGCATTTTGGGTGACCTTGGAGCAAATTTTTGAAGTTTTTGGGCTTGTCGGCTGTGTGCGCGATGCGCCTACCCAACACGCAGCATGCCTCTGATGTACCACGCCATGTATTTTTACACTGTGAAAACTTGCCCAATGTGCCGCACGCTCCTCATGCGCCACGCGCCTGCCCAACGCGCCGCGTGCCACATAGTGCATTTTGCAGGAGGCCTTTGGAGGTCTTACCAGTGTCAAAATTGAGTGCAAGATAGATCGTTGGAAAGGTCCTTGAGTCTAATTTCCAACCCAACTAGAATTTTACAATTTAGAGTTCATTTGTTTTTTCAAAAATCAAATCTCCCAAGACTGGTCAAAATGTGCCAAATGAGGCTGCCTCAAGGCAGAGTGCTGTTACAGTCAACTTTTGAATGCCTTCCTCAACTCCAAATTGAGCTCATAATAGTTCATTGGAAAGATGTTTTTGTCTAGTTATCTTTTGACTCATCAAGGAAGTTATTTGGCCAACCAAGCTAGGAGAAAACTTGATTTTCCTAAGGTCACTTTAGAGGTGCATCAATTCTCCCGAGGTGATTGTATTTTTGACATTTCTATAAAACCATGACACCTGTGTAAAAAGTGAAGGAGGTGTTTCTTTATTTGCTTGTTTTCAAAACAAACCTCTCTCAGTGTTTCAAAATTCATCTTTGAGCGCTCTGAAACATCTTTTGAGTGAAACTTATCTCGATGTGTGAAACAAGGGATTTTGTCGAAATGAAGTGAAATGAAGGGGATAAGGGGCTTCTAAATTCTTGGGGAAATTTTGGGAAGTAGGGAGGGATGTTAGGAAGCAGGGGAAAGTGGAATCTCAGAGATTGAGTGAGGGTAAGGGATCCAAAAGGGCAAAACAAAGGCCCAACCTAGAAAATTGCCAAGTTGTAGCAAGAAACTAGGGTTTGTGCAAAAAAGATAAATTTGGGGGATCTTAGTGATGGGAAGTGTTTAATAAGGTACATTAAGGATAGGGGAAGGTGTATGAACATCTGGATACAAGTTTTGCTAATGATTTGACGATTCAAGAGAAATTGCCTTCAAAACCCTAGGAGAGGGAAATGACCTTACCTAGGCGCAACTGAAGCATGAACAAGGTGTGAAATGACCCAATGGAACCTGTCATGATGATGAAAACCATATGAATGATGATAGACTCAAATTAATAGCGACATAGACTGACATTTGGGCAATTTTGAAAGGAGTGAAAGCAAACCCTAGACCTAATGCCTAGTGACGAAATTTTGCTTGAAGACTCACTGAAATGACAAAATTTGACTTTGAAACTCTGAGACCACTTTGTAAGAGCATATTTGATCACTGGAGGAAGGCTGGAAAGACTGACACAAACACAAACAAAATTGGAAGTAGGGAAAACAAGACAATTTTATGAGAAAATGTTGATTGATGTGTGGTCCCAATATGGAGATAATTATGAAGAATCAAGTGCATTGCTAATAGATACAAAAAATCATACTTTTCAATTCATCAGATATCGATCAAACCACAACTTGATAAAATCATATACAAGAAAAGAGCAAGATATGTGGCTTATTGAAGTTTTGTTCCCCTTTCTTAAGACACTTGATCGTATCAAACAAAAACATGAGTACATTCTAATGTTCAATAGCACATGTACTTCATTATAGTTGATGGAGATAATTTCCATTATAAATTTGTTGAAAAGTACATTCCAAATTTTCAATACATTTTGAACATAGTTTTTGTTGAATCAATTTGTATGATTTTATATTTTTTGAAATATATGGGAATTGCCAATTATATTAATATGTATATTTCTTATTATTTATAAATGTTTTTGCAATGAATTTGTTGCATTGATTTTTTTTCTAATATGTGTGTGAGCGTGCACATGTGTTCTTAAATGAATTGTTTTCCATTCAAATTATCTTACATGAACCATAGAGGCATGTTATTTTTAATGAATTATGTTTACTTATATGCATCAATAGTCATATATAGATGTGAAATACAAGTTTTGAAATAGAATTCCTCGCAAACAAAGGTGCTATTCTCACTAAAGAAACTATTAATTTACTTGATAAATGTTATGTTTATTATTCACTATTCACAATGCATTATTCATTGTTAAGGCTAATGAGAAATATGTCATAGGTAAATGATTTGATCTTTTTGAAGCATACGATATATGATTTCTCAATCGATAGTTTTCATAAATTTATATGCTTAAATAAATTAATGGTTGTAATTGCAATCATATCATATTGAAAATCAGCAAGGAACAAAGTCAGTTATTCATTGTTTACATATAAAATGTACTAATATGAGTGCATAAATGTGATATGTGATTTTTGAGATAAAAATATATTGTAAATAATTTTGCATTTTTTAAAAAACATATAATTGATTATAATGATTGATAAGTGGATTATGAAGGTTTGATTAGACACTATCATTGATGAATTATGTCATTAAACTTTTTGAACTGTAAGGCATCTAATTTCATTATTAAAGTCATTTTTTTGTAAATTTGTATTTTAAATAAACTGAAACCATATCACTTGAGCTAGAACTATATTATTGATTTTTACTTAGTTATGTCCATCAATATGAGTGTATAAATGTGATTTATAATAGCCATATACTATGATGCATTTTTTTCGAAAAATAACTCTTTTATTTTCTTGATAATAAGTATTAAGTGGACTACTTAGGATAATGGGTGACGGCTCATAAGTGAATACTACTCGGTAAATTGTACGAAATTCAATTTTTAACCCATAATTTTTTGCATATATTCTTGAATCAAATATTTGTATATGCAATCATCTCATCTCATTTAATTTAGTAAGGAATCCATTTATTTAATATTATTTGTCTATCACGTAATTTACTAAGACTGTATTAATCTCATATTGTATTGTTTTGAAACAAAACTCCATGTAAAACAAAATTCTCTTCTTAATAAAACATGGATAATTAGTTAACATTGTGTTAAGTGGACCATCTAGACTCATTAAAGAGATGGGTCCAAAATGGTTGTATTTAAACTTTTTGCACCATAAGACATTGATTTTCCAATCCATATTAGCATTTTGTCATTTTCAATTCTTAAATAGTTTATTTTTGGCTTAAATAATTTCCTAGAATCCAATATGACTTGAAGAATTCTATTTGGCTATATGCATTGATTGAAGTTCATAAATGTGATGCATTTTTGAAATGTAACTCTTAATGTAAGTATAT
>APFE030109625.1:200179-250882 GCA_000404065.3 Pinus taeda | reverse complement strand
AAAAAGGGTTCTTTCATGTAAGCACACACTCCAAAACTTCAGTGACTAAAAAAAAAAAAAAACCTTCCTCTTTTCCAAAAATTACCAACCTTTTAGATTAGCTCACTTGCTCCAAAGTTACTTTATGAGAATAAAGGTCTTGGGTTCAAGTCTTTCTTTTTGTTGAGTTAATTTTTCAAAAATCACATGTAGCTTATGTTTTAAAGTTTATGTAAAAGTGTTCTCACCCATTATAAAAAGTGAGTCACTTATAATTCTAAAGTCTCTTTATATTTTATTTAAGTTACAATTGAGTGGGTAGCTCATAAAGTACCATTGTAAAAGTGACTTTCACTTATTTATAAAAGTGGGTCACAATTTTTTTTTTAAATAGTGAGCTATGTAGATTAAGTTTGGAAGGAGGGGTAAATATAAAATTATCATTTACTTCCACACATTCGCATACTTCGTTGGCATCTTTAACAAATTTTCTTCAAAAGGCCATAAATTCTTCATCCATAAGTTGTTTTCAGAGCCATTTTTTTTAATTGGCCTAATTTTTTGAGATGTTTCCATTGGAAAACTTAGTTCCAACATATACAGCTTCAATTTCTATTAAAATGGAAAGTTCACGCCAGGTTATTCTTGACATCACCAACTACTTCCAATGGGTATCCTATATGGAGGATTTACTTAGAACTAAAGGTCTTTATAGAATAGTCTCATGCCAATATTTTAAACCTAAAGATGAAGAAAAGAAAGCCAAATGGGAAAATAGGCAAGATCAAGAATGTGGGTTGATAAGGATGTCTATTTCTCTAGACCTTAGATACCATAGCACAAAACTTGATACCCTTGATGAAGTAATGAAATAGCTCCATAAATGTTTCGGAACTAAAAATGAAATTAGAGCCCATCAACTTGAAAATGAGTTGCTTACGTTGGACCCCAATAATTTTTCTTCCATTGAATTATTTCTGTACAGGTTCAAGACCCTTAGACTTCTCTTGGAAGATGTTAAGGTTAAGAATGAAGATGGTAGCCTTATCTAGTCTATTCTTACTAAGTTAGGACTAGCCTACTCAATGTTTTTTTCCACCTTCCATTCTGCTAGACAAGCCTTTACTTCTCAAGGAAAAGACTACAAATGCCTCTCTTCAGATTGTTTTTGCGATTCTTTAATCAGAGAAGAAGAAAAGCTCTTACATTTTGGTCTTCTTAATCTTGTAAACTCTTCTAAGAAAGGCTTAGCCGCCTAGTAGCAACCAAGTTCAAAGAATTCTAAGAAGCAGTGTCCTAGAAAGAATGATCCTAAACCAGCCAAGGGTCCTAACCACTTTCAGTCTCAAAATGAAAAATCAATTCAAGAAAATGATGAGGCAAATAAAAACAAAGGGAAGAAGACTAATAAACATTGTAAAATTTGTAATCGAGAACGCAACTTAGAATCCAAATTCTTTAAGAAGATGGAATCCTTGGAAGCAGCAATGAAGAATCATCACAACCATTTGGAGCAATCTTTAACTTCAACTTCATCTTTAGGAATAACACTTTCTACATGTGGTTGTCAAGCACTCAGTCTGGTTATGCACTAAATTTATATTCTTCTTCCCATTCTCATGAGTAGCTCATTGATTCTGGAGCTTCTTATCACATGGCCAAAGACAAAGCCATGTTTTCTTCTTTAAATGATTTTAACACCAAAAATATATATGTTGGTGATGATAGATCTCTTAGTGTTGTAGGGATTGGAACTATTCATCTAGACAATGGTCAATTTAATGATGTATTAGGTTTTCCAACCTTATCCTGCAACCTTCTATTTGTATATTAGATAACTCATTTATATGAAGGTAAAACCATTGAAGTTTCACCTCATTATGTTGTAATTAAGGACCTAAGAGAACCTAGAAATATTTTAGTTGTTGGTAGTGCTGATGATTCTACAAGTTGTATAAGTTTAACAAATTTGGGTCATCAACTATTCCCTCAGTCTTTGTTGCTCATAATGATGAAGTGATCAAACTTTGGCATGAGCGATATGGTCACTTAAACTATCGCTCCCTTTAAAATATATGTAAGGAAAATATTATGATAGGTCTTCCTATGGTATCTTGGAGAGGTGGTGTTTGTACCAGATGTGCACTCGGAAAAAATTATTGGGATAGTTTTGAAAAACATGCCTCTTGTCATGACTCAACCCCTTTACAACTTCTACACAATGATTTATGTGGTCCACTTCTAGTTGTTTCATTATGTAGCTATAAGTATTTCTTAACTTTCATTGATGATTTCTCCAAACACACTTGGGTATACTTCTTAAAACTCAAGAGTGAAGTCTTTAAGTTGTTCTTGGCTTTTAAGACCTTTGTTGAGAAACAATATGGACACTAAATTCTTAAGATAAAATCTGATAATGGCAGAGATATGTTAACAAAAAATTCATCAACGTTTTCAATCAGCATGGAATTCAAATGCAACATATTGTTCCATATACTCCACAACAAAATGGTGTAGTTTAAAGGAAGAATCACACCTTAAAATAAATGGATAATTGTATGCTTCAATCTAAAGGAATTAGTCTTAATTTTTGGGCAGAATAAATTCAATGTGAAAATTACATAGTAAATCACACTCCTACTAAGGTTTTAAAGAGTATCACTCTAGAAAAACCATGGATCTCAATAAAACCAGATGTAAGACACTTTGGGCCCATATTCCTGATGAGAAACATAAAGCCTTAGAACCTAAGAGTCAAAAATGTATTTTTGTTGGATATTCTGAAGATGTCAAAGGATATAGACTTCTTCCACCTAAATCCAAAAATGTTATCATTAAAAGAGATGCAATTTTTTTTTAAAATATATCAGCCTATGAGCCTAGTTCATCGGATGTGACACCTCTCTCTACACATTCTACTTATGAAAACATTTATTCTTTAGATGATGACAATGAGGATGATAATCCCCCCCACCTTCTCAGGATCCTCCTTCAGCTCCTCAGCTTCCAAAATGGGTTCGTGCTACTCTGGATGCAGCAGGTTTTCTTGCAGGTGATCCTACAGAGCAATGACGTACATATTCTCAATTCAATAGAGCCTCTTTTTTACTGGACCAAAGCTTCAACGAATTATGATCTTGACACCTTTGCAGAAGCTTCAGGCCATCCATATTGTGATGCATCTATGAATGAATAATATCATTCATTATTGGAAAATGATAGATGGGATCTTGTTCCTATTCCAAAGGGAAGAAAACTTTTTAGATGTAAATGGGTTTACGGAACCAAGTTTTCACTAGATGGAAAAGTTGATAAACATAAAGCTTGTCTTGTTGCTAAGGGTTTTTTACAAGTTGAATGAATTGAAAATACTAAAACCTTCTCCCCTATTGCCAAAATGAACTTCATCCACTTTATTCTTTCCCTTACTGCCTCTTTGAAATGGGAAGTCCATCAGATGGATGTTAAATTTTCCTTCTTGCATGGGGACTTACATGAAGAAATATATTTCGAACAACATGTTGGATTTATACAAACAAACTCCAGCCTTGTATGTTAGCTTAAGAATCCTTTATGGTCTCAAGAAATCCCCTCGAGCTTGGTATGCCAAAATGGATATCTTTCTTTTAGATACTAGCTTTTCTAGGTGTCATTCTGACAATACTGTCTACACCAAGAAAGTGGTTAAGTCTCTTATCATTTATGTTCTTTATGTTAATGATCTTATCCTTACTAGTAGTGATACCAACCTTATAAACCATGTGAATTATAGCCTTAAAAATCATTTTGAAATGACAGACTGAGGACACTTTTATTATTTTATTCGTCTCCAAGTCTTGCAATGCAAGGAAGGTATTTCCCTTTCCCAATCCAAGTATGTCTATGATCTTCTACACCACTTTCACATGGAAGACAATAAGCTAGCCTCTTCTCCCTTTTAGTCTGGAGCCAAACTTTCAGTCACTTGTACTTCCAATGAAGTTGATGCTACCTTATACCATCATCTTGTAGGAAAACTTTTGTATCTGACCCATACCTGTCCTGACCTTTCCTTTATTGTTGGCCTTATTTCTTGGTTTATGCGAAACCTACCTGGAAGTCATTGGAAAGAATCTAAAAGAATACTTCATTATTTTTGAGCTATAGTTCAATTTGGGATTCATTATAGTGCAGAAGCATCTCCTCTATTGCTTGGTTTCACTGATTCTGATTGTGCTGGTGACCCTGATGATTGAATGTGTACTGTAGGTTATGTATTCACTCTTGGTTCTGGACCTATTACAAGGTCTTGCAAGAAGCAAAGTGTCATTTCTCTTTATTTGGCAGAAGAAGAGTATCATGGTGCTGTAGAAGCTAGTAATGAATCCCTATGGCTTCGGCAGATCCTGTCAGAGTTTGGTTTTCAGTAGCAGCATCTGAGTATAATTTGGTGTGATAATCAAAGTGCCATTCAACTATGCAAAGATCTAGTCCAACATCAGCGTAGTAAACACATTAAACTACACATGCACTTCATCAGAAAGCTCATACATGACCATGTTCTTGAAGTGCAATATTGTTCAACCAATAATCAAGTTGTAGACATCTTTACAAAGGATCTCACAGAGGCGAGGTTTACTAAACTTCGATTTATGGTTGGAGTTCACGAATTTGTCACTAATAGGGGATAGGCTCTAATTCCTCCTTCCTTATCCCATTGTGTCATATTTATAAATCTTTCAATTGTATCCCAAGTTTTGCTTAAGGGGGGATGTCAGGATATTCCGACACATACAAAATAGTTAAGTATAACTTGGTATAGTGTAGAGTTAGGTAAAGTGTGTTTCTTTACTATGTACTTTTGTAACTTACAATCCAATGGTCATGATACATTATAGACATGAAGTGATCTGACGATTCATTCTCTCCTTAGTATTCCTGACACTTGATCCATGGCTTAACACCTGATTGGTCCATGATCTCTATTTAAAGAGAATGGAGGGTCATTTGTAAGGTGACCATTCATGAGAGAAGCTTATGTAAATTTTCTTTCTTTTATAATAAATTGCCTGAAGTGATCGTGTCGGCTCAGGCCATTGGCTGTTTCCCTCTTTGAGGGTTTGAACCACATCAATAATACTGGTGTATTGATCTGTGATATGTTTGTGACCAATGTCCTTTGGTGTTTTATCTAAGGAACTTACCCTGTAAATTCCTACAATAGACAATAATGAAGTGCAGTGTGTCTTCATCTTCTTTAGTTATAGGCCATCAAAAAGTCAATGTATTGTAATGACCCCATTCATGTTGTCGTAGGTGAAACATTGTAACCTCTCTTACTTTTTGGTTGCCCAGTCAATGAGATATCTTGTTTATGTGATGTGAGCGGATGAGGCTTAGGCCATTTGGCATTTCCTTCCCACTAAAAATCCCAAGTGGTTCTAGGGTTTCCTTCCCACCAAAAATCCCAAGTGGGTAGTTATGTTCTTATTTCCTGTCGGCCATTTACCTCTTCTTATGGATGTCCACATTGAAAAATAGAGGAAAATCAAAGTGGTTTTGTAGCACTTCTAAAATTCATTGACATGATCTCCTTGTAATTCATGGAAGGTGTCAATAATTTTCATCTAGCTTATCTTCCTCAAACGAAGATATTCTCTACTAATTTTGTTCGTTGAATGGATTTCATTCACCTCAGGTAGTTCGAGGGCCATCTAAGAGTGTGAGAGGGGGTTTCATTTGGCTTGATGGGGAACAATGTCTATGCTGGAATTGCTTTGTTTGGGGTTGTTTTGACATTTTCTCCAAAGTACATCGAATAAGTTTCGAGAATAGGTAGGTGATCATACAAAATCCCTGATATAGGTTAGCAACATTGCCCAAGAAATGGAAATGGTGTACAATATAGTGCTCATGATGCTCATGTATGAGGAAAGTGAATGAAAGAACATCTGTGAATTGATTGTGCTAACATGTCAATTTTTTTACTTGGCAGAGGACGATGAAAATAAACCTTTGTTATAGGCGAAATCTACCCAACCGAACCCCATAGAGAAACACCTATCAACTAAATATATTAATGCGTTTAATGTTAAAAATAAATTACATGAAAATTAAATAATGTAAATAGTATTATTATGGATTTATATTAACCACGAAGTGCTCAATGAATTACATTTCTAGTTTTTGCTAAGAGAGCAGGGTCGTCTCACTCATTAACATTATTTTACATACATCAGTCAATTTGATGAACTACAATGTATAATGATTTATTCAAAGGCTACAATAGCAAAACTCCAAGCATGAAAGATAAGGTGAAAGGGGTTCAACTTAAGTTATAATATTGTTAATTTATTTTAACTATTTTTCCAATAATATTATTAGTACTAGAACAACCACATTAGTAAAAGTTATTGATATATGATTTAATTTATTTTTTTTAATTATTTTTTTTAACAATATTATTAATAGAATAACAACATTAGTAAATGTGGTTGATATAGGCTGATATCAAACACATTAATAACTTTTAATTATATACTAAATATTTAAGCCTAATACTATTTGAAATCCAACTTTATAAGAAAATTATTGAAACAAATGCAATACCAATAATTCAATATTTTTTTATTGGCATCAAAATGAGATATCATTTCTAACTAATTTTAAGCCCTATTATATAAACTTAATATGAAACTAAATATTGAAATTTATTATATAAAACCTCATATAAAAACCTAATATATATAATTTATATTTATATGATCTCTAAAAGAGTAGACCTTGAGAAGGAGGTGATAAAATTTATTATTCTTTACCTTTCCCACATTTCTTAACAAAATCAAGTGTAGTAGCTAGATAGGTCCTACCATTAGGCTTGCACAACCCATCGATTTTGCTACTTTGTTAATCATTTATTGGAAATTTCAAACCTAACAGAAATGGAAAACAATAAATTGTGTCATTATTTGTAATTCTATGTTGAATCTATAATAAAACAATAGATTTTGTATGATATGTAGATATTCGTAATGTTATTCTCATTTTAAATTATATTACACTAGAATTTGTAAAAGAAAATAAGTTTTTTGTTATTGGAACTTTGAATATTTAATAAATGAAACTACAAGTGATTACTTGCATATAAACATAACGCATAAATCAATGAAATAAGAAGCCCTAAGGCTTTTGTACGTATATTGATTGAATGTACCCATTATAGGAATTCATCTACTTTTTGTTGTAGTACAATATATTCTTTGTCGGTTGTTACCTTCTTATTGTTCCACAATATATCCATCCCCATCATTTTTTCCTTGACAAAGAATGGAGAGAAATTGTGGAGCAGAGATTAATATTTGAACATCCCCTCCTAATCTCAATTTTTGCAAGTAGAGGCACTTACAATGTCTAATTTCTCTCTTTGAAATTGAAATACATTTTTGCCTAATGGATTTGTGAACATATCTGCAAGTTTATATTTGGAACCATAAAAAGAAAGTACTATATCCCCACCATTGACAAGCTCATGGATGAAATGAAAACGTGTGTTAATGTGCTTTCTCTTTTTGTGGAAAACATGATTTTTTGATAAATAAATTATTAAATTGTTATCACTGTAAATAGGGGATGGATCCTTTCTAAATTTGATAGATCTTTCAAAAATATTCTCAACCACACTACTTGACAGGTTGTTGAATTTGCTGCTACATATTATTCCTCTATAGAATATATTGAAAAAATTGACTGTTTCTTGGATTCCCATGAAATCAGATTGGTTCCAAGATGAAAAGCATACCCTAAGGTGATTTTGGAATCGTATAAACTCCGTGCATAATCACTATCTGTATAACCTGAAATTGAACAAATTTCAGATTGTGCATAGAACAAACCATAGTCTATGGTCCCTTTAATATACCTTAAGGTCCTTTTTGCAACCTTCCAATGAGAAATATTAGGTGAGTGCATAAGCCTAGAGACACAAATTGTTGCGAACATGATATCAGGTCTAGTTGAAGTGAGATAAAAATAACTACCAACTATAATTTTATACAGTGTGGGATCAACTCGTGGTGTTAAATCTTCTTTACTCAACTTGGTGCCTTGACCAATTGGTGTATAAGCTAGTTTTCAATTGGTCATGCTAATATTTTGGATCATATCAGTGGCATATTTTTGTTGACCAATGAAAATTCCATTAGTAGATTGGTGAATTTCAATGCCTAAAAAGTATCTCATGACCCCTAGATCAGCAATATCAAACTCTGTTTTCATTACTTCTTTTACATATTCTAGCATCATATTTCCTGTATAAAGAATATCATCTACATAAAGGCATACAATAAGAATTTTTTACCTTCTATGTGATTGTACCAAGCTCTTGGAGCTTATTTCAAACAATATGAATATTTATTCAATTTGTATATCTTATGCTCTTGTCCTAGAACTTCAAAATCAGGAGGATTCTCTACATACACTTATTCCATCAATATACCATTTAAGAAAGAAGATTTTACATCAAGTTGATATACCTTCCATTTGTGTTGATCTTTTGTGGTTAAAATGTTCCTGAAAGTGTTTAACCCTGCTACTGGCACAAAGTTTTCACCATAGTTGACACCAAGTTGTTGTGAGAATCCTTTGGAAACCAACATTTCCTTATGTTTCTCAATTTATCCCTTTTCATTTAGCTTGGTATTATATACCCATTTTACACGAATTCTGTCTTTGTCTCTCGAGAGATCAATTAATTCCCATGTCTCATTCTTCCCTATGGCAACCATTTCTTGGTTCATTGCATCAACCAAATGTTTCTATTTAACTTCTTCTTCAAAATGGGTTGGTTGAGATCAAATAAATGTAAACATTATTTGTTTGTCAGACTCATGCCCGTTCTCGTATATTTCTCTGATGTTGCTTGTTTTTTTACTGTCTTCTAAAGATGTTAAATCACTGGTGGATTCAATGTTCGAAGATGTACCATTTTCAGAATGCTATGGCTCTTCTTGAACTTTAAATCTTGGTGGTTGTGGTCAATAAAAAGGTTGATTTGAATCTTCATCAACATAATCAAACCCAAATTTATTTTCAAAAAATTTAACATCTATCCTTATAAAAAACTTCTTTGTAACTAGATTGTAAAGTCTATATGCCTTTGACTGGTCACTATAGCATATGAAAATACATCTTTCACTCCTATCATCAATATTATTTCTTAGCTGCTCAAGAACATGTCAAAATGCTACTGATCCAAAAATTATAAAGTGAGATACAATTACCTTTTTACCATCCAATGCTTCTTAAGGTATTGTATTTTGGATACTGGTTGTTTGAGATCTGTTGAGAACATACATTGTTGTCGAAACTAGTTCATCCCAATAGTTATTTGACATCTTCTTCTCACCAAGCATACATCTAGCCATGTTCATGATCGATTAATTTTTCATTTCTGCTACTTCATTCTATTGTGGAGTATATCTTATTGTGTTTTGCATGTCGAAAAGTGTAACCAGGTTCTCTCTTCATAATGACATGAAGATATGATTTTATGTAAGGAGATGTAAAGAATAAAAATAATTTTTTTATATTGACTTGCTTCATGGGTTTCATGAGCAAGGAATTTTGTTTTGAGTCAAGACTCCCATTAAGAGTCTTTAGGGCTTATTTTTCATCTATCATAAGATGTTAGTGTCATTGTCATGTAATGAAGTCATGTTACACTTTGTAAAAGACTCAATATTTTCTATGTAAAGTATCCTCCAAGACCTTATCTGATCCAAGTGGATATCGGTGGCCACCCACTAATTCCATGTGGATCCCCTCTAGTGATTCTTTCATTTCTTTCAGTTTCCTTAATTATAGCACAGTTTACTATTTTTAGCAGTTTTTCGGGTCCTAAATTTTCGGAGCCGTTTTGAGGCCCTAAACGACGTTTTTTGGGAAATCTACCTCCAACGATTTTTCTGACTAAAAATCGTCTTTTTCGTCGTAGTCCTCGGAGAGATCTTTCCAACGGGCTATCATGCATGTCAAACAGAGATAAGATGACCAATTCGCGACCCCAGGAAGTTGATGTACCAACTTACTCAAAACGGGGCCCACAATTTGGCGTTTCATCTTCTAGGGTTAGGTTTTAATGTGAAGGGTTTTTCCATTGTTTTTCAACAATAAATAGGCCTTCGAGCCTCATTGTAACACAGTTCATAGGCATGTAGCCACACATCTCTTCTCAGAGATAACCTACCATCGCCCTAGCTGGTTTATTTCTATTTCCGGTTGTAAGCATATTTTAGTATTTTCCATTAATGAAATGAAGTATTATTTCTGTTACATCTTTGTATATATGGTTATCTCTGTATTTTATTGTGTTCCTGTCTAAATTTGGATCATTATCACCTATCCTCTTTAAGTTGGCCTAAAACAATGGGAGAAATTACTAGATGAAGTTAGCCTAACCTCAACTGAACATATCGGCCTAAAGGACATGCATGGAGGGTTATAAATAGCCCAAATAGGCCTCAATTGAAGACACACAATTAGATCAAGAAACTCGACTTTAATTTGGTACGAAAAAGGTGTGAAGATAAGTGTGAAGAAAGAGTTAGGAGAAATGTGAGGAAAGGAGAAATAGTTCGCTTCTGGGAAGTACAAAGATAGGTATCTTCTGAGCAAGATGGAGGAAGTTTTCCACTGTGTAGCAAAGAAGAGATTCTTCTAGGGCAGTGAGGAGGAGGTTTCTTTTAGGATGGAAAAGGAAGGTTTCTTCTGGGGCAACAAGGGAATATTCTTCTAGGTGACTGAAGTAGAAATCTAGAGACCGAGTTTTTCTAGAGTAGAATAACAAAATCCTAGAGATGAAGATTCTCCAGAGAAAGCTGAGAAGGATCAATGTGAAGGATAGAGACTGAGATTCTCAAGAAGGATCGAAGGAGGAGAGAAGATTGAGATAAAAAAAGGTGAGGAAAGGAAGAGGCACAACATAAAGGTTAGTGACAAGGTTCTTGGCAGGATACTAGGGTCAAGGGTCTGTGTCATGGTCTTGGTACTTATCAATTGAAGATCTAGAAGAATAATTTTGATGGGGTTTTCCTCTCAATAAAATGAGAGGTTTTTGCCCTGGCTGAGAAGTCTACATATTGTGTCACTTGTCTTTTATTGTACATATTGGTAATTTTATTAATGAATAAAACACAATAATAACATAATGAAGAAAATACTAGAAGATAAGAAAAAAAAGTACATCAGAAGCAATTATCAAGCAGATAAATTAGTTAACTCAGAATGCCCTAGATTTCTCAACATGGTATGAGAGTTTAGGTGATGAAGACAAGAAGGGGCAGTCAAAGAAAGTAGGCACATGAGAATAAAACTTCAAAGAAGGACCAAAGCTATTCAAAGAAGTACACCAAGTAAGAGATCTAGATCTTCACCAAATTGAAACCCTAGATCAAAGAATAATCCAAGAAAGAGTCTTCAAATTATCTTTAAGAAGGAAGTAGGAAAAAAGACCGAAACCCTAGAAGCAATTGAGAAATCATCACTCATCCATCATCAGAGTAGTAGAAGCTCTTCAGATCTAAGGAAGATTATATTGAAAGTAAATCTTCTCTCTATTGAAGAAATGATCTCATAGAAGGCAATCTTCCCTCACCAAAGTAAGAATATTTTTAAATATTCAAAGAAAGAAGCAACAAGTTCGTCATCAAGTTGAAGATTTGATATTCACAAGTACCTTTTTATTATAATCTAATCTAGTAAAAATGAATTCATGTTTCAAGAAGAACTATAAGTTGGTGGGGATATCAAGCTCCCCTAAATGGAAAATAAGAATAGACATTGTGCTCAAAGTAAATGAATTCATTGATCATGTCCATGGAAAGGTCTTCAAGCCATCTGAAGAACAAGAATTATATGAATACATGGAAAGGGATCTCAAGGCTCAAGATATTCTTAAGGAGTCTATTAAAGACCCACTCATTTCACATGTAATAGAGCTAGAGACATCTAAAGAAATATATGATAAATTTGGAGAACTTTTCTTTAAAAGCATGATAGAAAATATCATATCACTTAGATATTGTCTTCATAAATTGAAGGTGTCAAAGGATGAAGGGATATCGTCATGTCTCTCAAAGGAATATCAAATAAAAGGTCAATTGTAGGATAAAGGATAGATTGGATCTGATAATGAAATGATCTCCATTATTCTAAATGCATTGAATGGTGAACAAAGTAACCTCATATCTACTGAGGAAGAGGAAGATATCCCATTCATCAAATTATGGTCTCTTTAGAAGACATAAGAAGACATGATGAAGAAATAAAGTGACAAAAGATCAAAGAGAAGGGAAAAATTAGTGACAAGATGAAAAGGAAAATTTGGAAAGTTTGGTACTCCAAAGAAGAAAAGGAATAACATGGCTAACAAAAGATGTAGCTATGGATGTCGAAATCTTGGGCACTACATAAAATATTGTCCTAATCGTAAGAGGCATAGGGAAGAAGGCCATTCTACTATAGAAGTAAAAGAAACTGAGATAAAGAAGCTTAAGAGGGAAGAATCAAAAGGTTCTCTACCATGAATGAGATGATCTTCTTCACTAGAAAGTACTTTTCACATGTAAGTTATAGATAGGATGCAATGTAAATAAAATAGAGTGCATCATATTAGAAATAACACTATGATAGAAACATTAGAAGTAAGAGCTCGAGACATGGGAAGAAGAGAGTATGTTCAGTACAAATTCTTCTGATTACAAAGAATAGGAAGCCCTTAGGAAACCTCATTGATACTTATAAAAAGGAAGCATAGGTCATCATCGACTAGGATCATCATGGTACATAAGGAAACATCTATCGGGTGAATATATAAAAGATCCTCAAGTCTCTCTGATATAATCCTTGCCAAAGGATTCGCCAATCTAGAAACGAAGCAAATGTTTCATCAAGAATTCCAACTCATGGGATTCAAGGAACGATGGTATAATGAAGTAAAAGTAGGGATAAAGGATCAAGTTCCTTCTTTCAAATAAAGCTACTACAGGAAGTCTAGATGACCGAAAGGAAATATGGGGTATACATGCTTACATATGATATTAAGAAAGTTGTGTCATATGGTTGTACATAATTAGGATGACTACTTTTATCTTGGAGAATATGATCAAGTGAAGAAGGGATATCCTCCTTCGAAAGATTCAAAAGGAAAATTCACACTAGATTAAATCAACATAATATGTTCTCATATGAATCATAAGGAAGTTGACAACAATTAAGGAACTCTGATTGTAAGCTCCTAGGAATGAAATGTGTGAGAAAAGATCGGAAGAGGTCATGATAATATGCGACAAATATACAAGGAATTCAAAAACATTTGAAGTCCAAGAATATTTGAATAGAATATCTCCCAGAAGGATGTGAAGAATCTGACTGAAATCAAAAAAAGATAAAGACCCTTGAAAATGGATATTATTGGGAGATGTGTCAATTTGCATCCAAGATGTTGATACCTACAGGAAGATGTCATGGTGAAAGATCATCATAAAGGCAATTTTTTATTTAAAGTGTTCATTTATCTTTGAACTAATATTTGGATGGGATTATGTAGGACTACCAAAGGGAAATTTGTGGATGACTTCCAAGAAGACCATATAGAATTATGTAATGTCCTTCCAAAAATATGGCATGAAATCAGGATGACATGAACCAAAGATAGGTGTAAAATCTAATGGATCACTTTTTGATGAGTTAAGGACTTAACTAACTCATGGATAAAAGTCATGGATGATCTATGCCCTCTGTAGAAGTTCCCAAATCTAAAGACTCCTTAATGAAGATGAAATTCATGACATTGAGGGAATGAGCTCTTTAAGTAGCTGGTTGTTTCAGGACCTCCACATGAAGAGCTGCAATAGGTTCCTGGTTAAGAGGGATCCTAAAAATAAGTTTCTTACTTGGAAGAAACTTGGAAAATTCCTAAGCAGTGAGCTTAGATACGTTCCTTTGTGATAGGAAGGAGTACATTCTTTTAATGGAATATGTCCTATTGGTTTGAAAAGGAGAAATAGACATGTCATTATGATATTCTCTTAGGAAGAAAGAATGGAGGATTATGAAATCATTTGGAATCTACTACTCTCTGGGGATCATATATGGCATCCCATGAAAGAGTAGTCATGGAGGACCAATATTCTTTGAGGACTGGTGAGTCCAAGATAAGAATAGTCCTCATGGAGCATACCTTGAGAGAACCTAGGTGATGTATGTTCCGAGAGAGACAGTGATGAGTGTGCCTATAAATAATTAGTCTCACCAGCATTGAGCTTAGATCTTATGGAGAGAAGGATTTTTTAGTTAAAGCCTTGCTAAGTAACAATGCTGATTGATATGATGCTATACAAATTAGATACAAATCTAAATTCTTCTTATCAGAGATTCTTCAGATTGAGAAAGTCCAAGTACCATTATGAATACCTGCCTAGTTAAGAGGGATTTTCACAAAGTAGGTTTGGCATTCATAATGACATGTAAATATGATATTATATAATGAGATTTAAATAAGAAAAATAAATTTACTATATTGACTTGCTTCATGGGTTTCATGAGAAAGAGTTTCTTTCTTAGTCACGAATCCCTTTGAGAGTCTTTAGGATTTATATGTCATCTAGTCATAAAATATTAGAGTCAATGTCATGTAATGAAGCCATGTTACACTTTGTAAAAGAGTCAATATTTTCTATTTAAAGAATCCTCCAAGACCTTATCACATATCCTCTTCAAGTCGGCCTACAACAATGGGAGAAACTACTAGATGTATTTGGCCCAACCTCAAGTGAACATGAAAGCCTAAAAGACATGTGTCATGGTGTATAAATAGCCCAACTTGGACTCACTTGAAGACACACAATTGGATCAAGCAAATCGATATGAATTCAGTAATATAGAAGCACAAAGAGAAGCACAAAGAAAAGGGTTAGGAGAGTGTGAAGGAGAAATAAGTATCTTCTAGGCAGTGCAAAGATAGGTATCTTCTGAGTTGGATGAAGGAATTTTCTTTTGGGAAACAAAGAAGAGATTATTTTAGGCAACGAAGAAGACATTATTTTATGCCAACAAATAGGAAGTTTCTTCTGGGATAGTGAAGGAAGGTTTCTTCTGGGGTAACAAAGGAAGATTCTTGTGGGTAACCGAAGTAGAGATCTAGAGACCGAGTTTCTCTATAGGAGACCAATGAAAGCCTAGATACCAATATTCTCTCGAGGGAGCCGAGAAGGATCAGTGTGAAGGATAGAGACCTAGTTTCTCTAGAAGGATTCGAGAAGGAGAGAAGCTTATGATAAAAAAATGCGAATAAAGGAAGAGGAAAAGAATCAAGGTTAGTGACAAGGTTCTTAGGAGGATAATAGAGTCAATGGTATGTGTCATGGTCTTGGTACTTATCAATTGAAGGTCTAAAAGAAGAATTTTGATCGGGTTTTCCTCTTAAGAAGGTGAGAGGTTTTGGCCCTGGCTGAGAAGCCTACATACTGTGTCACTTTTCTTGTATTTTACATATTGGTAATCATATTGATGAAGAAAACACAATAATAAGATAATGAAGAAAATATTATAAGCTAAGAAGAAATAGTACATCAGAAGAAATTATCAAGCACAGAAATCTGTTCACTCAAAATTCCCTATATTTCTCAACACTGCATGGTGATTCCTTGTTGTTGACAAAAAACTTTGACATCATTGGATTTTTTCTCTCCTCCTCTATCCATCTTGACAATTTTCAAAGGCTTTCCACTCTACTTTTGTGCATATGCTTTAAACTATTTAAATCTTGAGAAAGTATCTAATTTATTTTTGAGAAAATAAACACATATCTTCCTGCTATAATCATCAATGAATGTCAGAAAATAAATACTCTCAGCAATGGACCGTGTATTTATTGACCCACATATATTTTTATGGACTAGCCCTAAGGGTTCATTTTCTCTAGAGGAAGATGTGGGAAATCTATCTCCTTTATTCTAGGATAAAAAAAAAAATCACAATTACAATCTTTTTTATTCATAATAGAGAGACCAATGATGATTGAATGTTTTTGAAGAAGATTTAGAATATTGCATGGGATGTGGTCATACCTAGAATCTCATAGCTAAAACTCATATATTCTTGACACATTATGGACTAAAGACTGTGAAATAATTTAACTTCTAAGAGTCAATGGAAACATCGTATTCTTGTTTTTTCAACCTTTGCTATCAATCTTCTATTTGGAGTTTTGTCATAGATATAACATGTGTTCCCTTAAAATATTACATCATAAGCATGTTCCATAAATTGTCCTACACGAATAAGGTTATGCTTAAGATGTGGAACATAATAAACATCAGGTATTTAGTTGTCCTGATTTTGTTTAGTAAGAATAGGGACAATATTTTTCCCTTCAGATTTAATACAAGAATTATATACTAGACTAATTTATGATGTTATGGAAGCATCAATATAAGAAAGAAGATTTTTTTTTGACTATCATATGATGGCTACGACCACTGTCCAATTATCAAAGGTCCTTGTTGTGAGTGTCTTCATAAAGATAGCAGGAAGGAAACATTGTTTCAAAGGATTATTGTTTATTTTTGGAGAGACAGACTATAATAGCACTTGGTTCAAATTTCATGTAATAGAAGTTAACAAAGGCAAAAATAAGACCAAGGTCACAAGACTAGTATTCCAAATTGAATGTTAGGAAAGACATCCTAGTTCAGGTGTTCATTTAATTTATTATGGCTAACGAAATCGGAAAAGGCAATGGCTAAGGCATTATAAAAGGAAAAAAGCTATTTTGGCACATTTATTTATGAAGATAAAGGGAATGGAGAGAAAAGGAAGGTGAACGGTTACAGGTTTCATGTGAGGAAGAAAATAAAGGAAAATAATGGAAACTGAATAAAATAGAGGCTTCATTGATAAAAAGGCTTATGAGGATCAATTGACAAGTTTTTGTGAGTGTTAAGCTTTTGTTCAAGTTTTTCTTTGAAGAAAGGAAGGGAAAAGAAAGAAAATTAAAGGAAAGAAGAGATCAAATAAGGAGGACCAGGATCAAGCAACTTCAGTAGGAATACTTGCACGTAAAGTATTGTATGTGTGATTTTGTAGTTGGTTTTGACATGCATGGCTTTTCATGTTGGTATATGGTTATGTTGTTGTTAGTGGCATGGTTTTTCTGGGTTATGACAATGGTTTTCAACCTTGTCATTCCTTTTCCTAGATATCCATGGTGTGATGGGATTGTTTTCTCGGCTTTGAGATTTTGAATTGTTTGATGGCTTCAGAATCTGAGGCGGAGGTGGTCTCAAGAAAATTCCAAAAGGCATAGGAATCCCTTGACTAGTTTTGGTGAGATACATGGTAGAATCTCAAAGTGCAATATCAGTTTAAGGCCTAGTGATCCGGTGTGGATTGTGGTGAAGCCTGAGAGACTAGTGTCGTTGGGCTTCAAAATGTCATACAAATATCACTTATTACCATACATTTCTCACCTATGCTTCCATTATATCACTTATTATTCACTACCATGTCACTTCATTTTCGCTATTCTTCATCATTAATTTGTCTCATTTATATCTTCCAAATATTATTTATTTTCAAGCATTTTTAAGAGAAATTCTTGATGAAATATTAGAAAATAATATATTTTAGTTCATATATGGAAAGTGGATTGTTTTTGTGACATGTGTAGGTCCCAAGGAAGCTTCCAAGACACCTTTATGTGACCTTGAATGATCAAATTCGAATTTGATAAGATAGGCCTCATGAAGAAGATCAAGGACAAAAGGGGGTTATGTGTCTAGATGGTTGAGAGATGTATGGAACTAAATAGAGATAAGTGGATCATCATTATGAGTTTGTTATATCATCCCATTGTATAAATAGGAGTACAATCTCCTTCATTTGTAATCTTAATGTTGGTTTGTACATCATGATGGATATTTTGAAATAAAGCATCATACTTTGATTTTGTTGCTTCTACATTTGAGTCTCCTTTCAAGTGGTCTGCTTGTGGAGTTATGGAGGGCCCCCATGGCCTCACTTGCATGTTCGTTTTAGGTATAATTTAATTTATGTTTTTATTTTATTTCAGCTTTTAAGTTCTTGTTAGATATTCTAATATTGGAAGAGATATTAAAATTCATGTGTTCTTGTAAGGGAACCTTAAGATCTCAGCTAATTATTATATCTAGGTTTGTTTAGTTGTTGGAGGAGATCTTAAAATTCATGTGTTCTTGTAAGGGAACCTTAAGATCTCCAACAATTTAGTAATCTCTCTAGTTTTTTTATTTATTAGAAGAGATCTTGGCGAATGTGTTCTTGTAAGAGAACCAATAGATCTCAAAAAAATTAGAAATATTTCTAGACCTATAGGTGGTACTTCTAAGTTTACCTTCCCAGGTTGACATTAATTAAGCTTTGATTTGCATCTGCATTTTAAACTAAACATTTTGGCATCATTTCTAGGGAAGTGCAACTAAAAGGATTTAGTAATTATTTTATGCAGTTGTTTTTATGGACTAATTTGTGGAACTTGGCGATAGCAGGTTTATAAAGGAGTTCAAAGTTTGGAGCATTTTTTTATTTCCGCACATGGTTAATTTAAATTTGTTTTTATTTTAAACCCCCCATTTCTCACTAATCCATCTACGGATGAGGAATTTGATAATGTTGAACAGGTACTTCTTGGAGAGCAAGGACAATAACCTTGAGCCAACTCTAAGGCAAGTTACTCACATACTTGCAAACCATAAGGTTAAAATTTTAAATCTTGGTCTAAGCATTTTCAATTTCTTAGTCCATAGGTGGCTTCACTGGAAGCATTCTTTTACCTAAGAGATAAATAAATCTTTCAAGCAATATAGATAGAATAGATTTGAAAAATAAAAATGAGATCTCATTAGAAGTCATTAGAAGTCAATCTCATTAAAAGTTTTTAGTCTTAATCTCATTAGAAGTTTTTAATCTTATTTTCAAAAATAAAAATAAAACTTCATGAATAAATTCAGTGACATAGTAAGAGCTACTTCATCTTCACATTTCTATATCTTGTTTTTGTATCATGGGTAAGCCAGGAGCTTGATTATTGGAAAGCTTTGTCTTCCGAAAGTCTAAATGCACTCGTGACATTGCAAAAATAGTGTAGATAATGGGAGGTTTGATCGCAATTCTGGAATGTGTTTATTATCCATCCATGCTAACCTACATAAATAAAAATAAATAAAAAGATTAGTATGCTCTCTTCTTGTGTTTCATGCAATCAGGAAGATTAGAAAATCTATCGATTTATTTCAAATAAAAATAATTTCCCTGGAAAATTGATCTGTGATATGACAATACAGAATTTTGTGAATGTGCAAAAGATCATCTTAATTTTTTTTAGATAAAATTTAGTTTTTTTGAATTTTAGTTTTTAAAAAATAATGAAAATAAAAACTCCCACATATAATAATAAAATAATAAATATATATATATATATATATATATATATTTATTAAAAAAAAAAATTAAAACTAACCATTTTTTAGAGATAGGTTCAATTTCATTTTTATTTTTCTTTTTCTTTTTCTTTTTTTTTTTAAATTAAAAAAACAATTCAAACTAATACAAAAAAAAAAAGCAGAACAAAATTCTCGAAATTTGGTGAGAGAAATCAAACATATGTTCAAGGAGATAATTTCAATTCGGATTTTCTGGAGGAGATAGTTTTGTAGTGATATTCTGAAAATTCAAGTGTTATATGAGAAATGCAAAAGACCATCAAATATCAATTGATGGCTCATCTCTCACTTCAAACTTTTATGTTCATTTTGAAAAGATCTGAGAATGTGTCAGTTAGTTGACATCTTGCAATCATTTCACTTAACAAATCAGTGCATCTTATACAACAAGTTGTAATCTTGACATGCTGACAAACACCTTCAAAATATCTCTATCTACACTAGTTCTCAGCGAAGATGAGACCATCCAAGAAGCTAATCAAATGCTCATGACTTCCTTTGTTGTGAAGGCATATAAGGTTGTGGCCTTAATATTTTAAAGAAGTAATCACATATCTCTGGTAGTAAGCATTTAACAAGTCAAAGCCAGACATCTTAGACATCTGTTCGCACTTCTAAAACAGAAATTTCGACCTCAAACTCAAATGTGTAGGTCGTCGAAAAGGAATTGCACAGCGTGGGGCCATGGGACTTTAAACATATAGAAATAAAACAACTGAAGAAATTTGTGGGTAAGTGACTCTATTTTATCAAAGGAGAGTTTAGTTAGCTGACATCGGTTGAATTCTTAATATAACAGAGTCGGAACTGCATCAGGCTCTCTCACTCATTCGTCATTTTTTAATTTTGTCCCAACAATGGAGGAAAGCCAGGAACCAGTTCTCTCAACAATAATTCGCCTCGACATTGATATGATTTCTCTTATCTTATCAAATTGAATGTTCTGCTATGATATTTAAGCTAATTAGTCCTCAAATCAATGACAATTACAGGAAACTGATATCATAGTGGAAAGCGTCTGGCCCTGTGATGATTTGGTAGAGTGCATTTTATTTTATTTTGCGAACCTCAATGCCAAATTCATATTTATTTTGTTTCTTTAAGCTGCCATTTGTGCTCATTTTAGCTTCCTCCACAAAAAAAAAAAAAAAAAAAATTCCCAATTACTCGGTGCACCTGCATCTACAATGAGTTGTTGATGCTACACAACCCCTTAAAAACGTCAGTTTTAAAAAGCGGTTTGTGATCAAACTAGGACAGATCTGGAAAAACAAAGACATGGGTTTTTTCCACCTCAGAATGTGTTACATAATCTAGAAATCGTTTGCTTGAATTCCAAACGGTCTAAGAGGGAATCGCCATTTTTCGAGACCCTATTTTGATAACTGCGTCAAGAAAAATAGTTTTTTACAATTAATGTCCAAAGAATTATGGGTTTCGCTGGTAGTGAAGTAGATTTTGAGCGATTTGAGTGATTTTACATACAGATTTATTGGTTGGATTTGAGCAATTTGCACCTTCACATGTTGCCTCGCTCAAAATGAGCATCTATAAACCAATGTCAAGAAAGCCAATACACCCATCATGAAGCTGTCAAAGCATTTTGGAAACGTACCAAGTGTTGCACTCACGCTCTTGAATCATTTTTTGCACCTCTTTCTGATTTTGAGACTGCAAAACCAAGGTTGAGACTGCATAAATCAGAATTGCTGAAATTGCATAAACCAGTGGTTGATTCAATTTTTTTTAAAACATTGATGAGATTGCAAGAAAGTAAAAAATTCCATTTTAGTGTTAGTTTTAAGTTTTTTTTTTGTTAGAAAATAAGAAAATATATATTTTTGTTTATTTTATTTTCCATTATTAAAAGAATAAAAAATTTTCAACAATTTTTTTTTTTTTTTTTTTTTTTATTAAAAAATACAAAGAAGAAAATTTTAGAAACAGATACTACAACATTTTTCTTGAAAATCATTCAATATTGTCATTCTCAAAATGCACTTTCATTCATTTGAAAGATACTTCGAAGTCTTCCTAGGAAATCTTCATTTGCAAACATATAATGGAACATTTGAAAGATTAATTTAAAGAACATTTGGTGGATTATTTAAATGCTAATTAACTTTCTTTGAGTTGGCAATTTCATATTGTTGTATGCTTTTATAATGTACTAATCTGTAGGATACAACAAATCTATAATGCCAAGCTTTTCACCATGCACAAAAGTTAGCTAACAACAACAGGGAGTAAATTTACTTTTCATGGTTATTTCTTTATGAATGGATTCATATTAATATCATGACTGAGTCAATTTCAACACTTTGATTGTCCTTAATCTATTTTATTTGGTGCAAAATTTTTGCGTAAGAATCATGAAGGAAATGGCCATTTCTTCTTGAACACACTTATGTCTTCTTTCTGCCAAGTTTTTTTGACAGTTTACAAGATAATCAAGTGATCATTAAGGAGATTACATTATGACGACAATTGGTCTTCCAAAGACTAAATTCATGAAGAATTCTGAAGACAAATCCAACTCCACAACCACTACCTTGCACCTCCCTTTTTGAAACAAATTTTGAATTCCACCAATTGTAAATCCATAAAGCATGACATTTCCATATCCAGTTTTCACAGCAAGAGTTCTTATTCATACACCATGCATTTCCTTACATCCATTCCTTACAAGTTTATTTTCATTTTACTTATAATTACCATTCCCCTTCATTTCTGCTAATAAAACCCTGCTTCTATGGATATCATTGAGTCAAATTTTTAGAGTCTAATTATCTTTGTAAAAACAGCTAGAGGCTTGCATGCCTTAATGGAAAGTACTCTTGCTAATGAACAATGGGAGTACATTAATATCCCTTGTTCATTGGATCTTGTAGGTGACTCAACCACGACAAATTTATTCATACTTACAAAGATGTGTTAGGCATCCTGACTCACATTGGAATCAATGATGGGAGCTCTTGTGTTGGCCAGGGGCATTCATTAACAGCCACTAAGTCAACAACTTCTTGCTATGTTCGACACCAACACATTTATTCACATAGTAAGATTTGTGCCATCGAGCGTTGAATACTTGAAGACCCATATTTTGTAACAGATGAAGCAGACTTCCTTATATTGTTTTTCCATTTGTCATGACTTGATGACAAGTCAATAAATAAGGTTCGGGGGGATGTAACTTCTATATTTTGTATACCTTCCAAGCCTTATACATTTTCAGCCATATTCAATAGACTCATCAGATCCATCAGACTATCCAACAGAAGATCTAGTAGCAAATACGACAATACAGATCCATGTTTCATCCACAACTTGCAGAAGAAGCTTCAGACCATAATTGGAGTAGTTGAACATGCATGATTCATCCACTTCTTTAGGTAAGTAAGGTATGATGTTTTCCAACCTTTAATCTTGAAATTATTTTTATATTCTAAAATGATGATATTTGGAAAATATTCCACTATTTCACTATTCCCTTTCTCATTAAAAATTGCCAAAACCTTAGTTGCGGGGAGAGGGGGGCGGGGGGGGTGAATTGCACACTTCATTTCTTTCTCTGATTCATATTACATCTTAACCCACATAGTGTTCCCACAATAAAAACTACTACACAATGATGAGCATATTAATGAATTCTTAAAAATGATTGATCTCAACAAAGTAAATAATGATTGTAACACAAGAACCAATCATTCAAAGATGCAAATGCTTTGCAAAAATAAAAGTTATCAAAATATGTGCAAAGTTAAAATGAAGTCCATGATTGAAAGATGGTTGTTACACAAGAACCAAACATCTGGTAAAAGAAAGATCATCTAAGAATCAAATCAAATAAGCCATTGTAGTAGCTTGCGTGAGGACATGCAAGTGCTTTAGTTGGGGGTATGTTGGGCTTCAAAATGTCATACAAATATCACTCATTACCATATATGTTTCACCTATGCTTCCATTATATCACTCATTATTCACAACCATGTCACTTAATTTTCCCTATTGTTCATCATTAATGGGTCTCATTTATATCTTCCAAATCTTATTTATTTTCAAGCATTTTTAAGAGAAATTCTTCATTAAATATTAGAAACTAATATATTTTACTTCATATATGGAAAGTGGATTGTTTTTGTGACATGTGTAGGTTCCAAGGAAGCTTCCAAGACACCTTTATGTGGCCTTGAATGATCAAATTCGAATTTTATAAGATAAGCCTCATGGAGAAGATCATGATCTCATGGAGAAGATCAAGGACAAAAGGGGGTTATGTGTCTAGATTGTTGAGAGATGTATGGAACTAAATATAGATTAGTGGATCATCATTATGAGTTTGTTATCTCAACCTATTGTATAAATAGGAGTACAATCTCCTTCATTTGTAATCTTAGAATCTTCATTTCCAATCTTAGAGTTCCATTTGTAATCTTAAAGTTGGTTTGTACATCATGATGGGGATTTTGAAATAAAGAATCATACTTTAATTTTGCTGCTTCTACATTTGAGTCTCCTTTGAAGTGGTGTGCTTGTGGAGTTATGGTAGGCCCCCATGGCCTCACTTGCATGCTTATTTTAGGCATAATTCAATTTATGTTTTTATTTCATTTCAGCTTTTAAGTTCTTGTTAGATATTCTAATATTGGAAGAGATCTTAAAATTCATGTGTTCTTGTAAGGGAACATTAAGATCTCAGATAATTATTAGATCTAGGTTTGTTTAGTTGTTGGAGGAGATCTTAAAATTCATGTGTTCATGTAAGGGAACCTTAAGATCTTCGACAAATTAGGAATCTCTCTAGTTTCTTTAGTTATTGGAAGAGATCTTGACAAATGTGTTCTTGTAAGAGAACCAATAGATCTCCGACAAATTAGAAATATTTCTAGACCTATAGGTGGTGCTTCTAAGTTTACCTTCCCGGGTTGACCTTAATTAAACTATGATTTGCATCCACATTTTAGACTAAACAAGTGCCTTGGTTTAGGGCCTAGTGATCTAGTGTGGATCATGATAAAGCCTTAGAGGCAAAGACACAAAAAATTCCTCAAGAATAGTGATGGAGTCTAGAGGCATTCCTAGCTTGGTTTCGTTTGGTGATCTCGGTGCTGGTTTTGGTAAGATCACAATTTGGTGAGGGTTGAGGTGGTTTAACCTCTAGATTCCCTTCATTTTTTTTATTGGTTTATCCATGAGATCCCACATTCATTCTTGAAATATAGCATCAATGTGACCAGATGGAAGAAAGAATTGGTCCATCCATGTCTATGATCAGGTGGTACGTGGAAGTCCTAAACGTGGTTGAGTTTTCCTATGTTTAATAAAAGCTAAGTTCTCTTGATTTTGTACTAGTTAATATGTGGCTAAAATAGTTGTTATCTCATAGCTATTTACATGGTTTAATGTTGGTTATACGATTGGATATTTTCATGTATTTACTTGTAACTGAAAGGATAATGGATGCAAGACCTAATTGATGTCAAAACACTTAAAGGAAGAGGGTGGTGATCCTTATTTTCAAGTCTCATATGAGTTATCAGTGATTTATACTCTCCATTGTATTCATTTCCTGTAGATTGCATTGATGTCAAGTGCTAGATAGAATGTCCGTCCCTATTGGGGATGGTCAGGTCTAGTCCTCGAGTCAATTTTTATTTTGTAACTTTTTTCATCATGTATTTCATGGATTCTGAAAGCTACAGGGGTTTCTGGGTAGTGACTTGGATTCTCAACTTGAAAAGTGGCACAAGTCTTGGAATTATAGGCATAGGTCTAAGGATAAAAATCCCTATAAACATGCAAACCCATGTTGTGCATGCTTCCATAGGTTTTCAGGCACACCCTTGTCTATTTAAAGGGAGTGTCAAGGGATTTAGTAGTCTAAAAGATCAGTGGGACCTAGGGGCTTGTTAGGGAAATGACTGGGATGCATTATGGGAGTCTTGTAGCAGGTGTACAAGGTCTGGTATGTTGTGTTTCCATTGGTTCTACTTTCTTAAGGTCACTCCAGAGGCCAAACCATATCATAGTAACTTCTCGTCACATGTTTACCCGATTTGGACAGTTACTTGGGTAGATGTGGGAGGAGTGTGTTACATGGACACTCCCTCTTTATTGATCTGACTGTCTCTTTCTGCATTCATGTTCGTAATGCCCATTTTTTTGTAGCAATAGAATTTAACATTAGATTTTCTCCATAATATGTTTCTCTGTTTTGGTTTTGTGGAGGTCTCCACTTATTTGTTGCATGATGATGTTTTGATCTGCCTCTACCTCACTTTCTCCCACCTCTATATCGCCTATCTTTGCCTCTACAAAGAGAGAGTTGTGATTTGAAAGCTTGTTCCATGGAATCTTCTACCAAGTTGAGTCTTGTTTCCTATGCCAGAAGTGATCTAGTCAACTCTTCTGCTCAGAAACTCATAAATTCTTTGGATTATAGAATGGATGTTACAACCATGTCATATTTCATGGGAAGGGCCCTTTGAAGGAATTTTTGAACAATCTTCTAATATGTAATGGTTTCACCATTGAGTTTAATCTGATTGACTATTCCCATGACTCTTGTCATGAATTGATCCACATTCTCTATGTGAGTCATCTTCACGGTTTCGAATTGAGCTCCTAATGGCTAAAATTTAACAGGCTTCAATGTGTCATTAGCTTGATACATAGTTTTAAAAATATCCAAAGCTTCTTTTGTTGTTGATGCGTCAGCTATCGTATTGAAGATACTTTCATCAACTGTTGTCTGTATCCAACATTTTCGTGCTCCTTGTTTCTAAGTTCAATAGAAACATTCCTTTGATTACTGGTTATGGTCACCATGTAGGCCTTAACCCAGTACAAAAATTACCTGCATACGAATTCTAAATCACAGAAAAAATAAATAATGCGAGAGCATAACATATATACACAGAGATTTTCCCCTGGATCCCAAAACCGGGACTACCAACTTGATTTTTCATTACATTCCTTTCAATATTACAATACATATTTATACATGCCGAAGCATCCAATACCATGGACCGAAAACCATCGCGTCCAAAACCATGGACCAAAAAACCATACGTAGGTTAGTCGTGGAAAGAATCTAACACAACCCAACACACCCATACTACTTGGGTCAGTTCCACATAGGCATTTTGAAGTGTAACCCTACACTTTTGGGCTTGTACAAACGTCTTCATTCTAAAAGACCAAAACTCATACTTTTTTCCATGCAAAATTAGTGTTTGTGACAAAGCGCTAGAGAAAGTCATTTCTTCAAATCAAAATGTGCACCCCTCTTTTTTTTTTTAATAGAATCAAACACCGCCTCTTTAAAAAAAAAAAAATTCTCAATAAAAGAAGCTCCATAAAATATCTTTAAACTTATTTTTAAATAGACAAATTATTTTATTTTTTTAAATCCTTTTCTTTAAAATACCTTAAAAATATATATATTCTTTCATGAACAAATCCTTTCTAACAAGACAACCAATTGAAGTCAAATTTCATGAATAAAAAAATGAATTGAGTTTTGTGATGTAGTGAACCTTTTAAAATTTGATGAGGTTTCCAAAACCACTCATGCACCTTTGAAATTTTGACTTCAGTGAACCTTGATAAAACTTGTTATGCTCACAAAAAAATTGTGATTTTCATTGCTCAGATGACCTTTTTAGTGCAATTTTGTACACTCCTTCAACACATGTGCGTGAATTTTAAATTTTCGACAATGTCTATTTATGTAGTTCTTGTTTGGATTTAGATGTGAAAATGACGTATTGGGAAAGATATGTGTGATTACTGCACTTTCTCTTTTTTACAGGTGTGAAATTCAAGTTGCTTTCACACTTTTTTCTTTTCCTCCCACGTCCCAAAAAAATTTAAAACGCTATGCTCTATAGAGTCTTATACAACATAAAACTCAAATACCATGATAAAGAAGAGAGAAAAATCATAAAGCACAAATTAATATCTCAACAATCCCTTATTTTTATTCTTAACAGAGAATGTGATCTCATTTCAATGGGAATACATGTAGTAAGTGCTGATAAAAAGAGAGGTGCTTGGATGAAAGAAAAAAAAATAGGAGAAATAAAAGTGAGTTTTACAAAAAGCCTCTGATAATTTCTATGCAAACACATATAAGGAAACCCATCATGCATTACTGACAATGCCCATGACTAGAGGAGTTTCGCATTGGAGAAATTGGTTTGTATCTGCACCTGTATTACAAGTGAAGATTTAAAAGAGAGACCAATGGATGGGTTTGTTGAAAAAGTTTATGTGGAGAGGCAGAGGGGAGAGTTTTATGAATTTTATTTCATGTAGCTAGCTTTCGTGCAACTATACAGAGGCTTAAAAAAAAAGAGTATTCACTCACGACAACCAAAAAAAAACTCAGAGTAAAAAGAGTAAGCTTGGAGAAACAATTAAAAATTAGGATTAATTTTTATTTCATGAAAATTACATTCATATGATACTTTCGCTCATTCACCAAGTAAAAGAAGGTTTACACTCATTTACACTTCACACAGAACAACACAGAGTAAAACATAATAACTGTTGTTTTCACGCACCCACCAAATTTGCTCCACGATTTTCTCCTCACAGACTCTCATCCTCATTTTTCTCTAACTTGTAAAATGACTTTCACATAGATATTTATATCAACATACAATTTGACATTAATACATGACAGAGAAAAATAATTAATACGTTGTTGTTGTTGAGTGTGGACAGTAATTGCACAGGTGTCTATGGGGTATGGGCAATAATCACAGAATGAATGCTTTCCAATATCTATTTACCAAAATACATTAAATGCCTTAAATTCTTTGTTGTGTTGCGGAATGGTTCATGTGGTAGTTTTTTTCTAGCTTCATTCCTTCCATCTTCAAATAGAGACACAACCTACAAAAATACTTTTGAAAAGTATGGTTGTTGTCAGGGTGTTTAACGCGGTGATTGAGATTAATATTTCCAACAACCCCCCTTAATCACAATTGCCACCATTAACAATTCCAAAACAGTTTCTGGGATTAAAAAACTTTCACATGCCAATGGCTTTGTGAAAATATCAGCAAATTATTCTTGTGACCTGACAACACAATTTCATCATTATTAATCAACTCTCTGATAAAATGATATTTAGCATCAATATGCTTGGTCCTCTTGTGAAATACATAATTTTTTGACAATGCAATTGTTGAGGCGTTGTTGTGGAAAATAGTTGTCATTCCCTCTTGGTCATGATGAATATCCCTCAACATCCTTCTCATCCAAACTACCTAACACGTTGTTTCTGTTGTTGCGACATATTCAACTTCTACTGTTGACAGTGACACTATTGGCTACTTCTTGGAGGCCCATGAAATGGCTCCGAAAACCAAATGAAAAGCATATCCTAACATGCTATTTTTGTCATTGACAATTCCTGCCCAATCACTGTCAATGTAACCAACTAGCCTAAAATGGGTTGTTGCTATGTACAAAATGTCATACTATTTTTTCCTATTGACATACCTTAAAATCCATTTTCCTTCTTGAAAATGTGTCTCGTTGCGTGTTTCCGTGAACCTTGACACCAAACTTACTGCCTACATTATATCTGACCTAGTGGATGTCAAATACATCAAGCTTCCTATCATGCTTTCGTATAATGTCGGATTGACATTTTTGCTGCAATATTATTTTCTCAACTTCAACCCCATGTCAGTTGGAGTTGGTGCAGGCTTATTATTCTTCATTTTAAACCTCTCCAAAATGTCTGCCACATACTTCGCTTGAGAGATAAAAATTTCATTTTCTGTTTGCTTCACTTATATGCCCAAAAAATAATATTTAATTTTTAGAAAAGAGTTGTAGAAGATCCTAGTTCAAACAATATTTTCATAACTTGATCAGGAAGGAAAACCATATTGGAACCTGGAATAGTCACATAAACAAGAACTCGGCAACTATGAAATCGATCAATTTCGGAGTATCTCGTCAAGTGGAAGAATTTACCTGCTAAATATTCAATATGGGAGGACAAGAATTTTATACAGAATCATCCAGAACTACTCAAGCATTGAGGACAAAAATTTTTGAAGGAGAGGGGAAAGTTAGGTCCCTATACTACTAGTGTAACCCCTTATTGTTATTAGTGCAACACACTTATTATGTTGTTGTGCCCATGTAGTCCCCATATTTTTATTATTGTGCCCCATAGAAGCCCACTATTGTTATTATTGTGTCCTTACATTATTATTGTTATGTTGGATTTGATTCTATTATGACCCCTTAGAATCCTATGGTCTTGTCATTTGTATCATCAAAGAATTTTTCATTTGTGTAATGTAAAGGAGGTTTCCATTGTGAAGAGGATGAATTCTAAGTCGTTTATCTTTCTTTTCTATCTTTTTGTGAGCTGGTTTCATAAGAGGAAATCCAGGAGATCAAGCTTTCGTCTAGGAGAGTGATTCTATAAAACCAACCACCTTCTCCACCATAATACCTTGAATAAGAGAAGGAAGAGAGTGTTCCTCAATTCAATCCACCTCCTTTTCTTGAGAGGTTGATCCACCTTACCCAACACACCCTAAAATAGGTTAAAATTCTAGGAGAAATGAAGAATTTGTGTGTTAGAGTGCCCCTTCTATAGCCTATGAAACATGTTCCATATATAATAAGCTCATCAAGGAGAAATATTTCAAAAATCATGGGAGAATAAAAAGATACGCCCCCTGCCATAAATGTTTTTGGGAAATTATTTGATTTGATACTTGGGAGGATGATCTTCCTGAAATATCTAGACCTTGGAAGCCTTATAGTATATGTGCACATTGATGGCCTTATAGTCCCTAACACCCTGATTGATCTTGGGGTTGCAATCAATGTAATGACTAAGGAAACAATGCTAAAGATTAACCTCCAAGGGGCTTTGAGAAAGACCACCACAGTGTTGTAGCTTGCAGATAAATTCACAATAGCTCTTGGGGGAGTTGTTGAAGATGTTATGGTCCACATTGAATCTTGGGAGTACCCTACTGATTTCTTGGTTCTCCATTACAGAACCAAGTTTAATAGCTAACATCTCATCTTGTGAATGCCATGGTTAGCCACAATTGATGCTTACATTAGTTGTAGGGCTGGAAACATGACCATTAACAATGGACATTTGTCTAAATAGTTGGTATTGTATCCTCCTGCTTAGCCTTCTATTGAGCATGACTTACCCTTGTGGTTAGAATAGGAGAATTAACATGAACTATATCACATCACCCCTTAGCCAATATTCACTCTAGACATTATTATAGGAGGGGGAAACTTAATGAGGATGATCTCGTTGACCATATCCTTCAGAATCAACTTCCCACTCCCATACTGATTGATGAGTTAATGAAAAATTTTGGGAGTAATTATTAGGATGAATCATGTCCTATTGACTCAATTCTAGACCATGTCAATATTGTAGAGTGTTTCCCATCTAGAACCATAATTATCAACCCCCCTCTCTTGGCCAAACAGGAAGAACAATTGCGCAAAGTGTCGAAGGAACACCTAGATTTTTTTGCTTGGGACTATAAGGAAATGAAAGGTGTGCATCCCTCAATTTATACTAACCATATTTACATCATGGAGGGATGCAAGCATGTGCACCAACCCCAGAGGAGGATTAACCTAGCTCTTAAGGACATTGTGAAAAAAGAACTACAAAAACTACTTGATGTAGGAGATACATACCCCATTTTAGATAGTGAGTAGGTGTCACCTCTTATGTTAGTTGCTAAGAAGAATGGGAAGTGGATTACTAGAAACTAAACAAGGCTACATTAAGGATGATTTTCCCTTTCCCTTCATTGACAAAGTCCTATATGGCCTTGCATGTAATAATTGTTTCTCATTCCTTAATGAATTTATTGGATAGAATCAAATCCAGATTAGCCCCAAAGACCAAGACAAGACCACATTCACATGTCCATGGGGTACCTTTTCTTATAGAGTTCTTCCATTTTGCTTGACCAATCTCCCTGCTACCTTCTAGAGGGGATTGTTTAGTACTTTTGTTGAATTGGTTCATGAATCTGTTGAAATGTACATGGATGATTTCACTCCTTATGGATGTGACTTCCATGAAGCTCTTTGCAATCTGCAACGTTTTGAAAAAATGCATTGAAATGAATTCCTCTCTATGCCCTATCAAATGTGAGTTATTAATGAACAAGGGGAGCATCCTTGGCCATTCCATATGCAAGGAAGGGATACAGTTAGACCCAAATAAAATTGCCATCATTCAAAGGGTCCCTACCCCACAAAACGAAAGAGATGTAAAGAGATTCTTGCGACTAGTAGGGTATTATAGGAGATTCATCCAAGACTTTAGTAAATTGGCTTCACCCTTTTCTAGTTTACATGCCAAAGTTTAGATTTCTATTGGACTAGTAGCTATCAAGAGACCCTTGAAGTGTTGAAATAAAAGTTGAACATTGCACCCATCCTAAGAGGTCCCAATGGGGAATTGCCTATCCATATCATTAGGGGAGTTTTGAGGTCTAAAATGGGCCTCCTAAGGATATTATAAAAAAATAGTGGAAATAATAAAATAAGATTAGATTTCATCATCAAATTGTAGAGGGAAGAGAGAAAAAAATATCTTTTCAACTCATATTTTCAACTTATTTCCTTATGGGTTTACTCAAATTTAAAGTGGAAACACTCGTCGAATGAAAAATTATATTCCTTATCCAAGGATTACTAATGTTGCATACTTTTGATCGACCTTGCTACATGCAAAATGATAAATACATGAAAAACATGATTGCAATCATGTTTTTTCATGTATTTCTCATTTTTCATGTAGTAGGGCCCATCGAAAGTATGCAACATGGGTACTCCTTAGATGAGGAATTAAATTTTTCATCCAATAGTACCCCTACTCTAAATTTGAATAAAATCTTAGGGAGATAAGCTAAAAATACAAGTTGAAAAAGTAGTTTTATTATTTTTTACTTTTTTATCATTTTACTTTTTTACTCAAAAAATGGTGAATCATTCCCCATGGTTGACATCACCATCTTGAATCCTATTGGTTACTATACATTTTATTTTGTTTGAACATTTTTATTAGGAGGCCCATTTTAGACCTCAAAATTCCCCTAAAGTGCATACTGATGCCTCAAATAAAGTTGTCGGGGGAGCCTTGGGACAAGAGAGGATAAGTTTCCTTATGTTATTTACTTCATTAGTAATATCTTTTCTAAAGTTGACATGAATTACACGGTCACTAGAAAAGAGCTCTTAGCTATACTACATTCCTTAAATAAATTTACACAGTATATCATTGGGTACAAAACTTTTTTTCATACTGATCATGCATCCATTAAAAATTTGATGAACAAACTTGATGTCAATGATATGATAAGTAGGTGGTTCCTATTGTTACAACAATTTTATTTCACTATTATTGACAAACTAAGGAAAGAAAATGTTGTTGAAGATTCTTTGTCCAAGTTAACCTTTCCTGCAGGTAATGAAGAGATGGTGGATGATAAAATGTTAGATGAACACCACTTTACCATCTCGATGCTTTATCCTCGGTTTGATAACATATAAAAATACTTGGTTGCTAGGAGGTTCCCTCATAATCTATCATCTAGGGAGAAAAGCAAGATTGTAAGGAAAATCTATCCTTTCACTTGGATTGAGGGGAATCCTTTTAGATTCGGACCAGAAAAATTCTTGAGGAGATGTGTAAGAGAGGAGGAGGTATCTGACATCCTGTGATCATGTCATGATGGTACTTATGGATGTCATTTTTCCGAAAAAAGGAAAGTCTTTAAAGTTTTATAGGTTGGTTATTGTTGGCCCATGTTACATCAAGATGCAAGGAGATATACCACTAGATGTGATTAGTATGAAAGTATGGGAAAACCCATGTCCGGGGATGAAATTACCCTAAAGCCTCAAATGGTGTTAGAGCCATTTCATAATTGGGGCATGGATTTCATTAGGAAAAATGATACACCATCAGGAGAGAAAAGTATATCTTTGTGTGAAATGATTACTTGACAAAGTGGGTTGAGACAAAGATAGTCAAAGTAGAAACTGAGCAGAAAGTGGCAAAACTTTTAAGAGAAAAAATATTCTACAAGTTTGGGTAGCCAGGGGAGGTAGTCACTCATCAAGGATCATAATTCACATTTAATTTGATTAAATATCTCATGAGGAAACACCATATCAAGCACGATACATCCAATACCTATCATCCTCAAGCAAATGTACAATTAGAGGTCACAAATAGGGCACTAGAGAGCATCCTCACCAAGGTTGTTAGCAACAACAAAAAATATTGGGCAAAGAGTCTAGTAGAGGCCACTTGGGCCTATAATACCACTTGCTAAACCACCACTCGATTCACTCCATGTGAATTGCTTTATGGGAAGAGATCTCTTCTCTCTATTGATTTTTTATATAACACTTTAATAATGGTAGACCAGTTGGACTTAGATGTCACTGCAGCACAACAAGAAAGGCTTCTCCAATTTAATGGGTTAGATGAGTTTAGAATGAAAGCTCTCTTACACACAAAAGTCATACAACTGCAAAGGAATGTCTAGCATAGAAAGCATATCAAGGAAAAGACTTTTTAAGAAGGCGATTAAACCTTTTTATATGATTCTAGGTTCAAATATTTTAAAGGTAATCTAATGAAGAGATGGTTGGGTCCATACCTAGTGAAAAACTATCATGAAAATTGATCTTTTGGGATCAAAAAAATTGATGAGGAAGGAATTCCCTTGATTTTAAATGGTTATAGGTTGAAGTTATAGAGAATACCTTTGTCCAAGGAGGAATTTATTAGTTCAGTTTGCAAAGAATTGAATGTGATTGGGGGTTTCATAGCTTCCAGTCCACAACATTCCTATATTATATATATATCTCTATATATATAATATATTATATATTATATATATATATATATATATTATATATATCTGTGTGTGTTTGTGTGTGTGTGTGTGTGTGTGTGTGTGTGTCCCAGATGAAAACATATATGAGGCATATGAGGCCAACTCCATGGTTGCAAACCTCTCTGCCTCAGCCCAGGAAAAGAAAAAGAGAAAAAAATTATAATAAAGATCCCTAGGTGAAAGCCTCCCTTGAGGCACCTAGGGAAGGAATGTAGGTTGTGTTGTAACATTCATTTTTATTGTTTATAATATTCATTTTTCATTCAAGAATCACTTGAAAATATTTCAAAAGGAAGATATAAAAGAAGGATGAAGAAGTGTTAATGGCATAGCGGAATCGATAAACGATTTGTAAAAGAATCAGCCTCGGAGTAGCCAATGTTGCTATACAAACCACTATATAAATGGTTATATGGAGTTAGACCTGATATATATGTGCATGTTGAGAGAAGAAAGAAACAAAGTAATATATTGGTTTCGCAAAAGAAACAAGTGTTAAAGAGTTAAAGACAGACCCGAAATACTATAAGTTGTGTTTTATGAAGTTCGGCGGGTCTGCCATACTGCAGGGCTATAGAGGTTGGTTCTGTCGATTGCGATTGTGATGGTCAGACCCAAAACCATATATATCATGTTTTATAATTGTGGTAGGTCTGTCATATCGCATAACATACACACACACACACACACACACACACACACACATATATATATGGTTTCGTCGATTGCGACATGCAATCTAGATCCGATAGTTTACATGTTATGTTTTATAATTACAGTGCATTTGTCATATCACAAAATGTTAAGGGTTGGTTTGATATAACAACGTAAAATGCTAATCGCGATTGCGATAAAGGTATCCCTCGATAGTTGTGCAGAGCCCTTGTTAAAAGCGAAAAAGGCATGTGCATGGTGTATTTCTATTATAAAAGATATATAATAGAAATAGCGCAAATATGAAGAATTCATGCGTAAGTCCAACATTATGTTGATATAACCATGGAAAGTGCTGATTGTGATATGCGATGGGATTATAGATCTAATGGAGTTATTAAACTGGATTAATTCTTTTTCAATTCCACTTTTGCGTGCTTTGCATTAATTTTGTTGTCTAAAAGGAAAAATCAGCATTAAAGCCAAATCTAAAGGGGAAGGTAGTAGGGCATGTTTTCTTTGTATTTTGGCAAGCAAAATACTCGATACATGCATAAGTCCATATTTATGCACAAGTAAAAGTCATGCATTGTTTATCATGGTAAAAGCGGATTAATCATTATTAAGGCATATACAAAAGAGCTTAGCGGCCGATTAACAAAGTAAGCCATCAATTATTCTCATCTTCTAGTTCAGTTATTTCTTATTATTATATGTTCTTTGAGGTGGCTTTTATCCTCTGTAAAATTATGTAATAGTTTTTACTTAAGATAGTTAGAGAAGTAGTTTAGTAGTTTGACACTTTCAAAGATCAACAATTGTTTGAAAATGTATAAGAAGAGGAAAATTTACAGAGAAGGGGTTGGTGGTTCGAATTTTGGAGAACTCAAAGACTAGGCCACTGTATTCATGATATCATCATTGATTAATGAAAGAATCAGAAGTCTCTATGAGTTGTTGGGTATAATTTTTAACCTTCTCTTTCATGTGTAATGTTATGTTTTCTTCTTTCAAGCATAGTAATGAAGTTGGAGGTCTTCATTTGCTTATGTAGATAAAGTTAAAATTCCTTAAAAGAGCACTCCTATACTTGAAGTTTCCACCTTCCTTTCTAAGTTTTAGATAATAGTTTCTATGAAAGACCAACATACTATCTTTAACTTCTCCAAGAGTCACAGATAGTAGTTTATGTGCTAAGAAGCATATTGTCTATGATTCAGTTCTCATTTTCATAATTCTTCTAAGTTATAGGTAGTAGTCTCTATGAAAAACCAACATACAATCTTTAACTTCTCCTTCAAGCTTTCTTCACTCATCATTTATATCTAGAAACAAATGGCATTCTGAGATGTTCCGATCATACATGTGTTATGGGTTAAAGACCAAGTTCTCCAGGTCCTTCATTTGAGAACACAACAAACAATAAGTGACAATAAATAATATTTTTTAATGTTTTAAGCACAATTTCTCTACAACCAGGAAATTGGTTTCTTAAGGTACAACATTAACTGGCCCCCATTGCCAGGGAGATAAGACAAGAACACTTCTCCCTGGGTTTTCACTAATTTCCTCTAGTCGTTTAGTGAGGAGGAAATACTTGGTTGTTTCGAATAAAAGCAATAAAAGGTGACTCCACTGTAATGAAGACTGCAACTTGCAAAGCAATAGAATAAGAACACTTTTCTTGGGTTCATTAAGTTTGAAGCTAATTCTTGAGAGTGACAGGTTTCAGTAGTTGGTTGTACATTCACACTTGTGATTTTCACTTAACACATTGATTGGCGACCCCACTATACTTTAAAGTTTTATTTTCTAGGTTTTAATTGCTCTCCCTGCATTCTTAGTCCATAAATTTGATCCATTTGATTTCATTGGGGTCACTAGCTATCCTCATGATATGTCGTAGTTTTCTATGTGGAATGAGTATCTTCCAAGATTCAGTAGAAAGGAATATGAAGATCCAGCTTAGCACCTCCAAGAGTTTCATCAATGAAAGAAGCAGCAGGGCATCATTCATGAAGATGTGAAGATGAAGTAGTTTTTGTTTTCTTTGGACCTAGAAGCTAGGGCTTGGTTCAGGTCTCTGCCTCTTTTAAGTATTTCATCTTTGAAAGATTTCCATTCACTGTTCAATTCTTCTTGTAAGACTTATTATCCACACAAGTTTCTTTTTTAAGGTTGTTGTGAATATTATGATGCTAAAGAAACTTTAAAGGCTCAAGATAATCTTGTTGATGAAACTGATGATTTTGTTGATAATATATCAAGCATTCAGAGTTATGAGAAAGTATCTAAAAGTGAGGAATTATCATTTTCCCAAAATGATGCGGAAAGGTTTATAAAACATCCTTCTTCAAAAATCTATGAAGCAGAGAATTGGTTGACTCTATTCCAAGTAGATCAAGGGAGTATTCAAATAAAGGAATGTTCAAACATGCATCAAGAATTTATACTCAACAGTCGAGAAGAGGAAGAAATAATTAAGTTACAAGTAAATCCCCAGAGTTCGTACTTTGTTAAATTTGATGATCTTCCTATCTATAATGAAAATGACTTAAATGGGGCACAGGGCGAAGTTCTTCAAGCTCATCAGTGGGATGTTGAACATACAGGAAGAAATTAGCAAGAGGGATATGTTGGACATCAATATATTGAGCCATCTATCATAGCAAAAGAGGATATCTCATGTAAAAAGGAAGCTAATAAAGCGGTTGTATATCATTGCATTGAAGAACACAATGATGCCCATGGATCAGAGGTAAACAATCTATTCGAAGTTGATCATATGTCATATAGTGATGTGAAAAAATTTCCTTTTCTCCCTGAGGTTAAAATTAGGAATTATTTTCAATCAAATCTTAAAGATGAAAAGTGGAGACATGAAAGTGACATAGATCATTTTCTTAAAGATGTTTCTGATTGTTTTGCTAAACATATTATCCCAATAAAAGGTTTAATCGAGCAGAAACCTTCATACATAGAGAATTTCATTTTTGGAGCTGATGAGGAGCATTCTTTTTCTTATACTCTTGAAGATCTTGTGGCAGACTACATGGAAGAATTTCTTAGAAGTCTACACATATCATTTTATCGATATACTTCTAATTTTTGTTGTGAGCTGCCTTTATGAATAGTTTATTTTCCGTTCAGGATGAATTGTATTTTAAAAATTCACTGGTAGAATGGTTCAAGATTACAGACTCAAATTCTAACCTAGTACCATTGGAACATTGAATTCACCTAATGGAGGTCAATCATGTACATATGTAGGAACTTGTACATAAATAAGCTCATATGTTGACCATTTGGTTTCCAGTTGCAAGTCTTCAGTTTAATCATTAGTTGATGAATAAGGGTGACTTTCCCAGTTGGAAATTGGCTTGTAGAGGTTTCAGACTTCAAGATTGTCAGGTTCTAGTTTGTCAAATTTCACGGTTTTCACAGTTTTGGACGCCATGCCCAACTAAGGCTACTGATCTACAATTCTCAATATTTTGCTATCAAAGTGCAAGAATCTCATCACTTCAGATATCGGTGTGGGATCATTGTACAAAATTTTCACACAGTTAAGTTTAGCGAAGCAATATATGACTCCATGCCCAATGGATAAGGCACTAATCTACGGTTCTTAGTGCTTCTGTGGGAAAAGCACTATCCCCAGGTGGAGCCAGATGTTGTCACATGCATTTTTATTGTTTCTAATATTCATTTCTCATTCAAGAATCACTTGAAAATACTTCAAAAAGAAGAGATAAAAGAAATATGAAGAAGTGATAATGGCATAGCGGAATCGCTAAAAGATTTATAAAAGACTCGGCCCTGGAGTAGCCAAGGTTGCTAAACAAATCACTATATAAATGGTTATATGGAGCTAGACCCGATATATTTCTATTATATATATCCTATATAAATATAACATATATATATATATATATATTATAGAATATATATATATATTTATATATTAAAACAAGAAAACAAAGTAAATATCGGACCTCCAAAATGAAACAAGAGTTAAAGAGTTAAAGCCAGACCCGAAATAATATAAGTTGCGTTTTATAAAGTTCGGCGGGTTCGCAATGATATGCATGATTGGTTCCACTGATAGTGCTGATTGCAATTTGTAATCATGGGTCGGACCCGAAACATATATACACTTCATTTAAAAGTCCCAGCGGGTATGCCACACTGTAGGACTATAGAGGTTGGTTCTGCCGATTGCGATTGCGATGGCCAGACCCAAAAGCATATATATCATGTTTTATAATTGCGGCAAGTCCGTCATATCGCATAACATACAATAATAATATATATATAAATATATATATTATAGATATATATATATTATATTATATATATATATATATATATAATAATATATATATATATATGGTTTGAGTGATTGCGATATATGATCCAGACCCGATAGTTTACATGTTATGTTTTATAATTACAGCGCGTCCGTCATATCGCAAAATGTTAATTATTGGATCGATATAATAATGGAAAGTGCCGATTGTGATTGTGATAATGGAATGCCTTGATAGTTGTGCAGAGCCCGCGTTAAAAGTGGAAAAGGCATGTTCATGGTGTATTTTTATTATAAAATAGATATAATAGAAATAGCACAAATATGAAGGATTTATGCATAAGTCCAACATTGCCTTGATATAACCATGGAAGGCACCGATTGCGATATGCGATGGGATTCGAGATCAGATGAGTTATTAAACTAGATTAATTATTTTTCAGTTCAGATTTTGTGTGCTTTGCATTAATTTTGTTGTGTAAAAGGAAAAATTAGTGTTAAAGCCGAATCTGAAGAGGAAGATAGTTGGACATGTTTTCTTTGTAATTTGGCCAACCAAAATGCCTGATACACGTGTAAGTCCAGATTTATGCACTAGTCAAAGTCAAGCACTGTTTATTATGGTTAAAGAAGATTAATCATTATTAAGGCATATACAAAACAACTCAACGGCTGATTAACAGAGCAAGCTAGAAATTATTCTCATCTTCTAGTTCAGTTATTTCTTGTTATTGTATGTTCTTTGAGTTGTCTTTTACCCTCTCTAAAATTTTGTAATAGTTTTTACTTGAGATAGTTAGAGAAGTAGTTTAGTAGTTTGATAGTTTCAAAGATCAGCAATTGTCTTACAATGTATTAGGAAAATTTAAAGAGAAGGGGTTGGTGGTTCGAATTTTGGAGAACCCGGAGACTAGGCTATTGTATTCCAAATATCATCGTTGATTAATGAAAGAATCATAAGTTTCCATGAGTTTTTGGGTATAATTTTGTAGCCTTCTCCATCATGTGTGATGTAATGTTTTCTTCTTTCAAGCATAGTGATGAAGTTGCAGGTCTTTATTTGCTTATGTAGATAAAGTTAAAATTACTTAAAAGAGCGCTCCTATACTTGAAATTTCCACCTTCCTTTATAAGTTATAGATAATAGTTTCTGTGAAAGACCAGCATATTATATTTAACTTCTCCAAGAGTCACATATAGTAGTTTCTATGTTAAGTAGCATATTGTCTATGATTTAGTTCTCATTTTCATAATTCTTCTAAGTTACAAATAGTAGTTTCTGTGAAAAATCAGCATATTATCTTTAACTTCTCCTTCAAGCTTTCTTCACTAATCATTTATATCTAGAAACAAATGACATTCTAAGATGTTCCGGTCATACATGTATTAAGGGTTAAAGACCAATTTTTCCAAGTTCTTCATTTGAGAACACAACAAACAATAAGTAATAGTAAATAATATTTATTAATGTCTTAAGAATAACTTCTCCACAACTAGGAAATTGGTTTCATAAGGTACAACAGGTTGAAAACCTCCTCCAAGGATGCTTGTGTCTCAAGAGAAAGAGAGAAAAAAAAAGAGAGAGAACATGGAAGAAGGTTATAAAATATTTGTTAACCTTTCTTTTGTTTTAAAGAATTGTACATAATGGAAGATTTCATGGCTATAGGGAAAGACCCACAATATATCATCCATTCCTATATTCATACACTTCATATCCATCCTCTCCATTCATATTACTATCTCTCTCCAACATCCCATCATCAAGAAATCCAAATTTCACCTCCCCTTTGTATTGCTACAGGAAGGTCATGTAGTGCCACAAGAGGACCATGTGAAGATACAAGAGGTAGATCCAAGGAGGAAAACAACCCAAAATACCATCCTGACTCTGAAAAATGATAAATAAAGTCCTGCTATGACTTTTCTATCATCCATGCATCACCCACCCACTCATTTCACCCAAAATTTGCTCAAATTCTCCACTTTTTCCTAACTCAAGAATAAAACATATAAGCTACAATTTTTTATCTGTATAGAGTCTACACTACTCCTCCATGACTCTAACCCTATCCTCATAGCTCATCATCATAACCCTCATCTCCCTTATGTAAACTGAAGACTTTAAGAGCATAATAAAAATCTTCTAGACGAAGAAACTCCTCTTGCAGCAGCCACACATTAAACATTGATAAGTGATGATGAATATTTGTTTATTTATATGAAGAAACACCTCATTCTCAGGAAGTCTTTCCACCAGCAAAAACAATGTGAATATTAGAAGAGGCACCTACAAACACACACAAAAAACAACAGTCAAGGTAGCATACACAGGAAATAAGTCAAAGAGGTCAACTCCCTTGATTATAATGATATATGCGTCATCTCCAGTATGCAAACCCTTACATAATTTCAATCCACAGGTAGGTTCAAGTATGGCAACCATAGCCTCCTCCATCTATATAAAAATGATAAAAATGTATTTTAACAGAGAAAAGGTGTTTTAATAGGCTGGAAGTGGCCATCAAGTATGATTTAAGTCACCCATGCAACATGGAAATATCACCTCAAAACATAGTGGTGTCCTCAAACAGTGGGATGATAATCATGAGGAGGGCGAAATGATTAAAATTAGTGGGGACAATAGTTCAAAAGGGGAAACTCTTGTTATTGCCAAGTCACTATAGTGCTCCAATATTTTAACTAGAAGAGTATATTATGTGTTGGTTGGACTTCATTTGCACCATCAATCATTTCAAAAATAGGTAGACGAAGGACGAGCTAGTGCATCAATCAACATAGAGTGTCGCCGAGGAGCTTCGAACTCTACTTACAAATTTCTAAAGAAGAAAGTTATAGGAATGCATGTGATTGCTACAGGAGGGTTGAGAGGATCTACAGAAGGAGTTGAGAGGAGGAAAGGGAGTCCCAGTGGCTTGATACTATCTCAAAACCTTCACGCATACCCAAAATTTTTCTGATAAGAAGTAAGTAATAGCCTCCTTCTTCGTTTCTACACCTAATTTCATGAGTAATCTGCTTGAAATTAAGAGCCTATAGAAATCAATTGATTAATAGGGGATCCTTTTGTAAGTTTGCTATGATTAAGAGAAAATAAAATAGTTTTGTTGATATCAATTCAAGCACCCTTCTTCTTTGACTATTACCAAGCATTGTGCCCCTGTTTCACCACTTTTTGTGCCATTGTTTCACCACTAAGACTAATTGAATTTTCTTGAATTTCACACCTACATAGCAACAAGGAGTAATAGAGAAGTGATGGGGGGAGGATTTAACATAATGGAACCATCAAACACCAGGATAATTCACCAACACCCTCCTATATTTGACATACTCTAAAACCACCAATGGTTGGGTTTGTTTGTGCTACAAAATGGATATGATAATAATGTTGCCCATTAATTTTCCATGGAATTGCACTCTCAAGAGGAAGACAATGCTAAAATTGTTGTCAGGGGTTTGGCCATCTCTCTAAGTCATGAAATCATCAACTCGGTGACCACCTTGCCTCTAAGAATTATATGGAGAAAAGAAAACAATCAATTAAGTGTCATAGCTAGGAAAAACTTCTTCCTTTCAAAACAGAAGCATGTAGAAGACAATAATGGAGTGAGAAGAGAAATATTGCCTTATCCTTGGGATGAGTAGGTTACCATATCATTAAATATATATGTTGTGAAGGGAGATTAAGTGTGGTTTATTCCTAGAACTTCAAATTGGTCCACGATCTAAGATTCAAGTAGGATTACCCCTTTCTAAAAGACTTACTATCCCTCATTTCCTTCTCCAGTAAATCATGGAGATGAGTTAGAAGGTAAGGGAAGGAAAACACCAACATTTAGCTCACCATGGCCCCATCTAATTGATAGTGGTAGATTCTCTAAACCACTCAAGAATCTCGGTCATATGGAACAAATTTGTGAACATTGATAGGGAGAATTTCATAGAAACTCAAGCCCTTACACCAAGAGAGACTCTAGCCTCTAGTATTGAAGAAAGAGAGAATAAAAATAGAGGAATAAGAAGGAGCAAAGAGAGAGGAGGAAGAGGCGGAAAGAAAAAAACAAGAAGAAATAAAAACATAGGGAAAAGAGGTAGGAGATATAGAGGAAGGATAAGAAGAGATGAATGGAGAATAGGAGGAGAAGAAAGGAGAAGGAAGAATAAGCCCTAATACTCCTTCACCCTAAGGAGTAGAAGAAACTAAACAGGAAGTAGCTAAAACCTTAACTACATTGGGCGCTCTTGTTAAGCCCAAGAGAAAGTAATCTAGACCAAGTCAAATGTATTTCAAAACTAGAAAGAGCATTAGAATTAGACAAGGGAAGCCGCCAACTCCTACAAGGGTTCTTATAATTATTGACGAGTCACCAAGAAGATGGAATAAATAGCACCTAGTGATGGAAAAATTAAGGATGTCACTCCTCCCAAAACCAAAACCAAGTCACCCATAACACCTATGAGTAGGCCTACCACTAGGTCTATCACCTTCAAGGAGCAAAGGAAAAAGTCTACCTTTGAGGAAGTGGAAAAAGTGAAACTGTATGAGGATCGAGGTTTTCTATAGGAGAGACAAGGTTTGGTAAAGGAGGGGCAAGGTATGCTACAAGTAGAACATGGAAATCGATAGGAGTTCGTGAAAGATTCAAAAGAGGAAACTGCCATCTCAATGACTATTGGAAAATACCTACATGAGCTCCAAGAACCTAGTCCACAACCTAGCTTGAGCTCCTACTACAAATTCATTGAAGGAGGAAGGATTATCCATGAAAAATTGCAATACCACTCCTTTATGAGCTAGAGATAGAGAGAGATCGACCCCACAAGTGGATTAAAATTACTGAATATAATAAGGTAGAGGATGTAGGCCTCATGGAAGAAAAGGTCATTCAAATGGGAAAGGAGTTAAGTGAGTTGAGAATGAGAGAATCCATGATGAAGGATAAATTATAGGCAGAAAACATGAGGATGAGAGAGAGGCCGCATAAGAAACAAAAACAACTTGCCACCATGGAAAGTATCTCCATGGAAGAGCTACAATGCAGACACACATCAAAGTCTTATGCCCTCTTTCTAAAAGAACAATGGTTGCATTTCCAAATCAAAATTTTGGCATAATCCCTTTTAGGACTACAATCAATTCATTTAATTTTACATGTAAACTGACATGGAAGAGAGGAAAAATTGTTTGAATTTTACATGCACAAACCCAATTTTACAAATATGAATTTTTTGGATCCCAATGCAATAATGGGAGATATGTAGCTAATTGATTTAGCATCCTCGATGACTCATGAGAAGACAATAGCTAAGGAAGTGAAAAGGGTTATGGAAAAGTAGGAAAAGGAACCATTGTATATCAAATCAGAGCTAGTGATCCAAAAGGTTGTCATTAGCAATCATGGCCTGATCTTCAATGATGTTTCTCTATTAACCAAATAATTTTCTACCTGTTAGCACTCAGAATGAACTTGAAGGATGATAAGAGGCAATTCTAAGGTAACCACATACCAAGCTTTTGATCTGGCATCTAACCCTGCCAAAGCAGAGAGGGCTCTCTCTTGCCAACTGAGGGTGGCTAAAATAAATGAATCTTAGGCTAGCTATGAAGAATAAGGATTTGGTTGAAAATTGTGAGTTGAAAACAGCAAGAGAAGGGACTATTGGGCTATGGATTTGGGGCTAGTTTCTGCCAGCAAACTTGGGGCAAAGCAAGTGCAATGTACAACCAAATTAAAGATATAATGAGATAGGAAAAGAGGGAAAATACCATTTCCCTCTAGGCATCAATCATGGCATGGATCTACATTGGAAACTTTAGAAGAAAGAGGATCACAGGGTTACTCAACAGAGCATCTAATAGAGGATGGATTCTGAAAAAATAACCGCTACATCAAACAACATAATCATTGTGAAAGGAGCATCGTGCATGGATGGGTTCTTAACACCTCCCTTAGAGGATTCTATAACCAAATTAGCAGAAAAACAAAGCATGGAAACAAATTTACAATAAAAACATGCCTCACATTAAACACCATGATGAATCCCAAATTTAAAGAGAAGAAAAAATTCATTAAAATAATGTTCAAGGAAAACTTTACACAGTCCAATGGCAGCCTCACTTTGGTGCAAAAATCCAACCATTACACTCTGAAATTAATCAAATATATACTTTTAGCTCATCCTTGTATTAAGGGAGTTGAGCTCAACCATGTCTCTCAAGATAGAATCAGTTACATTAAATTTGGACCGAATTTCTAAAAATAGGTCTCAAAGATGAACTTGTATCTCTTGAACCATAACACTCATTCAAAAACTGAAAGAGGTTTTGGTAGATAAGGTCCTGTTTGAGGAAAAAACTCTCTAGATTTTTTGAAATTTGTTTCCAATTGCTTGGAATTTGTCTCACAAAATAATATCTAAAGAGGAAAGCACTAAATATTTAAATCTGTAAAAATAAGTTGTAAATATCTAGTCAAATATTCTAATTCATGACACCTATGGATAAATGGAAAGAGGTTTCTGTTACATCGCTCGTCGTTGACAGAAACCTCATTGGATTTCTCAAAATTACTTTCCATATGTTTTAAAATGGTGCCGCACTACAATGACTAAAACAATAAAACAAATGAAAAATTTGTTTTGTTTTAATGTAGCCTTCAAATATCTTGAAAATATCCCACATAGTAACACCTGTGCATAAATTGAAGGCCATTTTTGTTATTTGGTATATGATTGACAAAAACCTCTTTCACTTGTGTAAAATTCACATCAATTACTTCAGAAACTAATTTTGTAGTAAATGTGTCCTTGTGTGCAACAAATGACCTCAAAACATGCATAACCAAGAATCAATCATTCATTTCAATCATATCTTCTTATCCAGGAACCAGTTTCGGGCATGCAATATAATGTTGGAAAGCTATTTCTGAGCTAGTTCTGATGAACATACTTAAGATATGATTTGAAATGAAACTCGTGTGCAAAACAACTCTGAAAACCACACATATTAAGAGCCGATTTTGATCCGTGGTGATCGGCTGTGAAGACTGGAACTAACCTTGGCCTTATTGGGGATGGCAGATCCTTGGAGGTGTCAAGAACACCATAGACCAAGTGCCTCATCCATTGGGTAATATGGTCACAAACAACTACAAACCTAAACAACTTATTCCAACAAAAAGAACACACATACTACAACCTGTACATTGGGAAACTAAAACAAATGTCGAAAACTAAAATGTTGCCTTGGGAAACTTATTTATGTACAACCCTACCCTACTTTGATGCATATTACTAGATCAAGTGATGCTGTAATGCCAAATTAACAAATCAAGCAACTGTAGCAATGATGATGCTTGGCAATGCTTGAAATGGAACATAAATGTAAATGTTGACAACCATACATGCACAAAATGAGTGTGGATGTGGAAAAGGAAATCTGGCTTCTTATTCAAACTAATTTTTTTTTCCATATATGCCGTAACAGGATAAGGGAAACTAGACTCTGTTTGCTGCCCCAACTCCTCAATACATGCTTCTAGCTACAAACTATCAATGCAAACATCCAAGGGTGGCCTTACCTTCCCTTCCTTCTGCTGAAAAAGGTCTCCAAAGAATTGGACTTGACACTCCTGATCCTGGGACTATATTTGGGTCTCCAATTTAGTTAGACCTTCTTCAATTTTAATGGAAAAGTATTGCAAAAGATTGAGCTTAACTTCATGGCCACATCGACAAGATTTCAGATAAGAAGAAAGAGATGAATAAAAGTTCTCATCTACCTCATCATCTGTGCACATATCTTCCCATTCTCTAAAGCCTTGAATAGAGGGCACCTCTATTTTGAATTCTTCCTATTTCTCCATCCATGTTTCAAGAAAGATACACCAAAAATTTTCAAGTGACTTAATATATTTGATAGGAAAACCTTTAATCCATCTTCTACATTTTCCTTGAAACAAATCAAAGAACAATCTGATGAAGACATCTTCCTTTTTTTACTGTAAGAATTTTCAAAAATGTTTTAAAATTTTCTATATGTTCAAAAGTCAAAGTCAAATCTTCCCCATTGAATTTAGGGTCATTGCTCAAAATATATGCATCCTTTGGTAATTGATTAGGAAAATCGCGAAGATTAGAAAAATTGTTACATGAATACTTTGAAAAAATAGAAACAACATTTGAGTCCTTCATTTAGCTAGTAGGGCCACCATCAATACTTTGAAACTCATGATTTCAAACAATGGAGTTGCCAGGTGGATGTTTCACCCTTCATATGTGTCTGACTGTTATCCACCATCAGCAATTAGATCTGAAACTTGAATGATCTTTCTCGGAGAATATTTGTCACCTCGTCCCCGACAATGGCATGAATATGTTAACACTCATAATGAACCTCAAGGCTGAGAAGAGACAATTTTGCAGTAACCATAGACCAAGATTTTGATCTCGCATCTAGCCCTGCCAAATGAGAGAGGGCTCTCTCCTTTCCAACTGAGGGTGGCTATAATAAATGAATCTTACACTAGCTATGAAGAATAAGGATTTGGTTGAAAATTGTGGTTTGAAAACAGCAAGAGAAGGGACTACTGGGCTATGGAGTTAGGGCTAGTTTTTGCTGGCAAACTCGGGGCAAAGTAAATGCAATGTACAAATATATTAAAGATATAATGAGAGAAGAAAAGAGGGAAAATATTGTTTCCCTGCAGTTATTAGTCAGTGAATGGATCTACAGTGGCAACTTTAGAATGAAGAGAAGCACAGGGTTACTCAACAGAGCATATAACAGAGGATGGATTTTGAAAAGATAACCACTACATCAAACAACATAATCATTGTGAAAGGAGAATCATGCATGGATGGATTCCTAACACTTGCCTTAGAGAATGTTGTAACCAAATTAGCAAAAAAACAAAGCATGGAAATGAATTTACAAGAAAAACATGCTGCACATTAAACACCATTATGAATCCCAAATTTAACGAGTAGAAAATGCTTCATTAAAATAATATTCATGGAAAAATTTACACAGTCCAATGGAAACCTCGCTTTGCTACAAAAATCCAACCACTAGACTCTGAAATTCATCAAATATATACAATTAGCTCATCCATGTACTAAGGGAGTTGAGCTCAACCATCTCTCTCAAGATAGAATCAGTTACATTAAATTTGGACTGAATTTCTGAGAATAGGGCTCAAATATGAACTCGTATCTCTTCAACCATAACACTTGTTACAAAACTGAAAAAGGTGTTTCTATATAAGGTCTTGTTTTAGAAAAACCTCTCTCAAATTTTGGAAATTCATTTCTAGTTGCTCAGAATATGTGCCACAAAATAATCCCTAAACAGGAAATCACTAAATATTTAAATCTATAAAAATAGGTTGTAAATATCTAGTCAAATATTCCAATTCATGATACCTGTGAATAAACTAAAAGAGGTTTTGTTCTATGGTTCGTGGCTGAAAAAAACCTCCTTGGGGTTCTCACAATTACTTTCCATCTGTTGTAAAATGGCACCGCACTACAATGACTAAAATAGTAAAATAAATGCAAAATTTGTTTTGTATTCATGTAAGCTTCAAATATCACTGCATATATCTCACATAGTAACATTTGTGCATAAACTGAAGTAGGTTTTTGTTATTTTTTCAATCTTTAAATTTTTTTGACTTCACGTCCATTACTTCAGAAACTGATTTTTAGTAAACTTGTCCCTCTGTGCACCGAATGACCTCAAAACATGCATAACCAAGAATCAATCATTCATTTCAATAATATCTTTTGATCTAGGAACTTGTTTTGTGCGTGTGATATACCATTGGAAATCTATTTCTGAGCTTCTTCTGATGAACATGCTTATGATATGATTTTCACTCAAACTAATGTGCAAAAAATCTCTAAAATCCACACATAGTAAGAGCCCATTTTGATCCCTTGTGACAAGCTACAAAGACTGAAACTAACACTGCCCAGGAGAAATCCATTCTGCATTCTGCAGACACATTTAGGATGTTGAGAACCAAAAATTTGCAAGCTTTCTAGGAGAGATGGTATGCCTTACCCCACAGTCTACAAATCATAGAATATCACTCCCCTAAAAGGCTAAGGAATGCCTTGGAGAAAGCACAATTATACAAGAGGATCATGCAGAGGATGAAAATTAGGTGGATAGGACTCAAGCTTAGTACGCCATTTTTTATATGTTTACAAGAAGGAAGAGATGAAGTATGAGAGAAGAAGGTGTGGACATAGATAGAGAGGAATGTAGGGTTTTACCCCGAAGAGGGCATACCATCTAAGGAGGCTTGGGATGTCAATGGGGCCACCAACGCCATAAAAGAGGTACACATGGATGACTAAGTTTCGTAGAGGATGAGAAACACCTTCAAAACAAGGGTGATGATGAGTCCCATCAATAGATACATTTTCAATATCAATATGCCATCCTCGAGCCTTAAATCTATCCTTCTCTTTCACTAATTCACATTTTTTGTTATATTATGCTTACTAAGAGGAGTAAAATGTGTTTTTCATAGTATGTGGCACAATGTGGGTTAATTAGAGGAAAATGAAGCATTTTTTAGGCTATTACTATGCAAGGGCTTGAGGGAGACAACTAGGAGGGAATATAGGGGGGTTTGCCACCTCCTTAACTCCCTAAAATCATCTTGGGATTAGCATATCCCCTCTCACCAGTTTGAGGTCATTGGCAGCCGAGTGACTCCTATTCCAAGTGAAGATCAAGACTGACAAGATCCTCCATTTTCGAGATCAAGGAGGGAACAATTTTTACTTTCAAGGGAATTGCTTCAGCTACCCTTTTGTATAAATAAACTAGAATAAGAGATCATTATAGTTCAATTTTTTTGTTTAGCTAGGTGTACCTATTGAGCTTCAATCTTAACATTGTTACTTTAAGCTTTTATGTGATGTAATAGACCTGCACTTGTTGATAATGAGAAGTTCAATTTTAAGTTGCATCTTAGTTAATTTCAGAGGGCTGAGACCCTTGGGTTTGGGCCCAACCTAGAGCCTTTGGTACCTCTTCTTGTACTTATATTTCTTCTTAATTCCAAGAAGTTCATAATTTCATTCATTTCAGTAGAGATTAATTTATAAATCCTGTGGTTGCAAACTGAAAATAACCTCTGTTGTGGGATAAGGTTGGGTCCATATAATACTAGTGATTACCCCATTAATATTGTAGTTGCATCCCTTATTAATATCGTTGTGCCCCTATTATCCCCATATTGTTATTACTGTGCCCCATAGAATC
>APFE030109625.1:181193-192106 GCA_000404065.3 Pinus taeda | reverse complement strand
TTATATGCAAAAAGATCCAAATGTTTCTTTGGAGTACAAGAGGTGGAATATTTGGGTCATATTGTATCTCATGAAGGTGTTAAGGTAGACCCTAGAAAAATTAAAGTCATTAAGGAATGGAAAATCCCCACATCCATAAACCATCTGCGATGATTTCTTGGGTTGAGAGGGTATTATCTCAAGTTTGTTAAGAATTATGTGAGAATAGCAGCACCTCTAACAACATTATTGAAGAAATATGCATTTTCATGGCTCTAGAAGCAACAAAGGCCTTCGAACATCTGAAAGGGGCAACGTGCCAAGTACTGGTCTTAGCTACACCAGACTTCACAAAAACCTTTATTGTGGAATGTGATGCTTCAGGAAATGGAATTGGTGCTATTTTAATACAAGATGAAAGACCCATTGCTTTTGAAAGTCGTCTAATTAAAGGAATGTTTTTACACAAATCTATTTATGAGAAGGAAATGTTGGCAATACTCCATGCACTCAAGAAATGGCGACCCTACCTAATGGGAAGACACTTCAAGGTAACAACAGATCATGATAGCCTTAAATACTTTTTAGAACAAAGATTATCCTTTGAAGAGCAACAAAAGTGGGTCACAAAGATCTTGGGTTATGACTTTGAAATCATCTACAAAAAAGGGAAGCAAAATTTCGTGGCAGATGTGCTCTCAAGAAAGAATGAGGATGTGGAAGCATTGGTGTGCGCCATTTCTATTATCCAACTAGATTGGATAAACGAAGCAAGGGAGGAATGGAAGAATGACGAAGAAGTGTGGGCACTTATTCGAAAGTTACAACAATATTCCAGTGCGTCTGATACATTTAGCTGGCGAAATGATTATTTATGGTACAAAGATCACTTATACCTCTGTAAGAATTCCCAACTAAAACAAAATATTCTTATGGAATTTCACACTTCTCCCTTAGGAGGGCACTCAGGATTTTTAAAAACTTACCACGGGGTTAAGAAGGAATTTTTTTGGGATGGCCTTAAATCAGATATTCAAAAATTTGTGGTGGAATGTTTGGTTTTCCAACAAAATAAAGTTGAAACAATTAATACACCAGGTCTATTACAACCTTTATCCATTCCAAGCCAACATTGGAAGGAGGTTTCAATGGATTTTATGACAGGTTTCTGAGGGAAAGAGTGTCATCATGGTGGTTGTTGAAAAACTTACTAAGAATGCACACTTTTGTGCATTATCACATCCATTTAAAGCCAGTACAGTATCTACTACATTTATGGAAATAATTCAAAAGATACATGGAAACCCAAAGATTATTGTAAGTGACAGAGGTCCCATTTGATGGGCAAACTGAGAAAGTAAACAAATGTTTGGATGGATATCTCCATTGATTTGTATTTGATAAACATACACAATGGGTCAAATGGTTTCCTCTCGCTGAATGGTGGTATAACACTTCCTTCCATACAGCAACAAAAATGACCCCATTTATTGCACTTTATGGATATTAGCCACCATCCATCACATCATATTTAAGAGAAAATTCTAAGGTTGAAGTAGTGGAACATCACATCGAACATCAACAACAAGTCCTGCAACTCTTAAACGATAACCTTGTGTTGGCACAGAATAGAATGAAACAACAGGTAGATCAAGATCTCAGCGATAAAAGTTTTGATGTAGGTGATTGGGCATTCCTATAGCTACAACCACATAAGAAAATGTCCCTCAAGCAAGCTAAGAAGGATAATAAATTATCACCAAAGTATTATGGTCCGTACAAGGTGTCGCAAAATATTGGTACTATGACATATAAATTCGAGCTTCCTACAACCTCTCGATTGCACCCAGTTTTCCATGTTTCATGTTTAAAAGAGGTTATAGGCGACAAGCTCCCAGTTCAAACAATATTGCCAGAACTTGATGAGGAAGGAAAAATTATATTGGAACTGGAAGTAGTCACAGAAACAAGAACTCGACAGCTACAAAATCGATCAATTTCGGAGTATCTCATCAAGTGGAAGAACTAATCTGCTGAAGATTCCACATGGGAGGATGAGAGTTTTATACAAAAGCATCTAAAACTACTCAACCGTTGAGGAAAACACTTTTTTGAACGAGAGGGGCATGTTGGGTCCCTATAATACTAGTGATTACCCCATTAATATTGTAGTTGCATCCCTTATTAATATTGTTGTGCCCCTATTATCCCCATACTGTTATTACTGTGCCCCATAAAATCCCTCTATTGTTATTTTTGTGGCTTTATAATATTATTGTTAGGTCGGCTGGGTTATATTCTGACTCCTTAGAGTCCTATATATAGAAAGGAGGTTTTGTCATTTGAACCATCCAAGAATTGTTCATTTATGTAATGTAAAGGAGGTTGCCCCCTTGAAGAGGCTGAATTCTAAGGCGTTGTTCTATCTTTTCTATCTTTTCTTAAGCTAGTTTCATAACCGATAATGAGTGGAAGGATTCACACCCACAACCCAAAAGGATTATGTTTATGATTTCTTAGAAATATATTAGTGATAGTTGTCTTGTTTTACATTTTATTTATGTAGCTTAGATGTCATTTTAGTGATTATATCAATGGTATGGCATGAGATAGATGGTATTTAAATTCAACTCATGTTTTCCATAATAAGTCATTTCATTTTGTTAATGATAAATGTATGCATGCATGTTATTGATTGGAGGGATGGTTGACCTACATGGAAGGGAACCTTCGCCACTTCCATCCTTAGATCCTTCATGTTTTCCTTCAACTTTCAAACTCTCCCACAAACCCCTATTTTATAAGCCATCCTGCCTAGTACACCGAGAGCACTCATCCTAGTGTAAGTCAGGCCTTCGAGAGGTCCAAAAATTGACTAGGGGCTCAAATCACCCTCCTTCAATTTTCTTCAACTTCCATTCACCTCTCCACACCCTCAAGAGAATGTTTCCAACTTCAAAAAACACTCGAATTCCCTCATGTAGTGTCACGGGCCTTCCTGTAGCATTATAAGCCTCTTGTAGCAATCACCTATAGAAAACTTGTAGAAACATCTTTCTTCATAAGATTTGATCCCCACCACAACTTTGACTTACAATATATCCATAATGGCCCAAATCTATGATATTATGATCATGGAAAGATCCTAGGCCACTCCAAACCTTCCTTTTCCTCATTGCGAAAGAAGAGTAGAGTTAGTTTCTTTATCATGCAAGTAGGTTACTGATTTATAACCAAGTATGAACTAAGTATATGGTAGATGCAATTTTGATTCATATTTTTATGAAGTATGCAAGATAAATTAGCTTCATTTTTGTAAGTAGATGAGGTAATTTGATGAATTCTAGAAGATAAGGTAACTTTCTTTCTACAAGTGGATTAGCCTTTGTCCTTTCATGAATTGATTGTTTAGCATTTACAAGTCGAGTCTATGTCATTTATATTTTCATAGATAGAAGCAATGTCCAATTGTATCTTTATCATCAATATTCATTCTAATTCAGTAAGAGGAAGGGTCTCTGAGGGCCTTTTGATGTAACGTCATAATTGAGGATGACGTGAGTGGAATCCTATCTGTGTGCATATAGCACTGTCATCTCAAAGTTTGTACGAACCCCATTTTGATAATTTGAGTTGAGGAGCCCTTGGGAGTTTCAAACTTCTTGGTGAAATAACAGGGCTCACCACCATCCACCCGCACATGGTAAACATTCATGTTGGTCAATAAAGCTTCATCTAAATGGATTACCCCAACTTTTAGCACACCTTTCACTTTCGATATGCATGACCATTTTCTTAGGCCTGAGTTGCATTCCATATGCATGACTTGAAGATCAACCTCATTTCCCTTTTCTCCACTTTCCTACACCATTCACCTCCTAGGCCATCATTCATTTTTAATCATGATGAATGCATCACCACATTCTATATTTATCATATCATCAATCTACATTAAACTAAATCATTTGTGCTATAACATCCATTTCACCCACCTCACATTGAGACAAGCAAATGGGTCGCCCGCCATCTACACAAACTTGCCTACATCATTACACAAACCGCCATATTCTTGGGAAAAAATGTTTCCATATTCAATTCAATTATTTCCATATATTCTTTCCTTTCAAATATGTTTTTCTTCCAAAAAGAAATTCATATTCAATTCAATGCTTTGTTAGTTCAATTTTAATCACTAAAACCTCTCATTGTTTGTATATTTCCTTGTAGGAAGTAACCGGGTGCAAGGAAGGTAAATTTGGGACTCATATGCAACCAAATACACCTTACAAGAACTACTACAATTTTAATAGATCCTCATTTAGGAGCTTCATTATGTCTTTAGGGTAGGCCACCTAGACTTCATAGTATGGTGAAATCATCCCAATCCTATTTGGGAGAAAGCTATCCATGACCACATAATACTTTGTTGTGCTCTAGGAGAGACATAATCATCTAATACTTAGCGTGAACAAAATCAAGATCATCTCTTGCATAATAGGGTCAATAATGTGTCGCTTTAATTTTTCCTTATTGGGCTTTAAAGTGAATTTTTTTTAAATATAGTTCTTTTCTATTCAATTCCTCCAACACTGTATTCATCACTTGAGCTAGATTCTCCCTCCGGCCCAATTTATGGAAGTCTACTCATTTTGATAATCATTTGAAGTAAGGAGTAGTGGTTTTTATATTGTGCCACTGATTATACTATATATTTTTCATTAATATAAATGGAATCATATTAAAATCCCTTGGTATTGATCTTAGTAATTTCTATTAGTTCTTTAGGATACTCTTTGCACCATTGCTCTAGTTGATTGATATTATTAAGGGATCCTTGTATGTAGATGCCTCACTCCTTTAGTCACTACTAATGCAATAATAAAATAGTTGATATTTATTGCATGATATGTACATAAGGATATACTTGAATGACTAGATATATGTAGGAACCATGTACTTCTAAGGCACATTCCCTATAGTTATGTACTTCAACAATCACCTATTTCTTCTATTTTTTATTTTTTGTAACTGGAGGAATTAGTAACTTAGTTAGTGTCATAATCATGTGACATAGGGTTGATTTTGGTTTCTACCACTATAACTTTTGGGTCTATGAAATATCCTCCTCTGCTTAGATATAGTTATAATAGGGGGATTATACATTGTATCTATTAGCTTCCATGATTTCATATCAATTCAAGAACCAATTCAGCTTCTCCCTCAGGACTTAAAATGTGTATTTGTTTTGTTATCTAACCCACGATGGTTTGAACCTAGAATCTCATGGAACATATCACTTCATTATCAAAGTGATCACTAATTGATTTAGCCCAGTGGGAAGACACTCACCTCTTTTATTGTCTTACTTTTCACTTTCAACAAATTGACTCATTCTTTGAGATCAACTATTAGTGTATTCTTCTTCTTCATATTCTATAGAATACATCACATGTTTCTCTCATAAGAATGATTAAATTATGTGGCTACTAAGGGCATGCCAATAAGATAATTCCTTATGTCAGGCACCATGGACCTCTAACTGATAATTTGTACTAGTGATAGATGTGGCATGACCTATCTTTTCCTCAAGCATTACAAAATCCTATTTAGTCTATGATCATACATTAAGTTGTTCAAGTTGACCACATTTTTCCTCTTAGCTGGTGTGATGCACTTCTCAATCATGGGTAGGTTATCTGCTATGATTTTTAAAATTGTTGCTGATATTGGGTCAAACTCCATTGTAGTTGAAACTAGATAAGGTTCCAACTATAATTCTTCTTGTTGATCTTGGAGAAATTCTCCTAGAGTTTTGGAATCTACCTCATATTGCATCCTTTTCTACTATTATTCTTTTCTTTTCCTTTCTTCTTTGTCTCTTATATTTTCTTCTACCTTTCTATCTTCCTCAACTTTCATTCTTTGTTCCTTTTGTCTCCTCATTTCTTCTTCTTGTTGTTGCTTCTAGTCAAGCTCTTGAGTTACATTGGTAGCTTCTTATCCAATATAAGCTACCTTATATTCTTATCTTAATTTTTCATCTTGCTCATCCTAAGCTACTTCTTTTTGAGCTTCATTTTCATAAGCAAATGGTTTTGCCATTTTCAGGATATTTCTCACTTTTGCTTGGGAAGGATTACTACCTATTCATGAGATGGATCCTATGAAATTTAAAGTGTTATTTTGTTTATATTCCTCTTCCTTGGTATATGAATAATATTCCCACTTGTACTTGCATGATTTATAATGACATTTTATGTGGATCTTGGATCATATCTATGAAACATTGTATCTCCAAAATGGAAAAGAACTAAAGCCTCTAAATGTTCCCTTCCCCTCGTGATGTCCTTCAACTCTTATGCTAATAGTTGGAAACAAAAGTGAGGAGAGACTTTTTTTTGGTCCTTGAGAGAGCTCCACCTACCAAGTATAGAACTTATAACCTATTTATTAGAGTACTACCTTATTAGTTACAAACATATAATTAAGTTAGGAATTTCTTCAAATACTTTGATGTAAGTGTGATCTCGATCCACTTAGCAATCATCAACTCAACGAAGTAGTTGTTTCGATCTTTCTCACATACATGGGGAAGCCTCCTTGAATGTAGTCCAATATTATGGTACTAGGAGCTCTTGGAAAATATATGCATAAATTGGTATGTAATGATATTCCTAAAGAAGTTTGCAGTAGTGGACAGGTTCCTTTTGAATGGTCCATCTATACTTCATGGCTACGAAGGGAATCTTGGAAAAAGCTCTGTTCAAAATATAAGAGGTCATGGGAAACTAATGTTCCTGGCATTCCTTAAGGCTATGATAATATTCAATATTGTTACTTAGGGATATTAACAAAATTTTTACATAGTTGGAAAATCCACCTTCAATCGCGACAGTGTACATGAGTGGAACCATGCATTTTGAGAAGGTATCTACATAGGGATGATGATAATTTTGAATAACCGCAACAAGCACGAATTTAAGAGGGGTATTCAACATATTTAGTGGATACTCTTCATTTCCATTTATCTAAAAGTACCCTTGGGTGGTCCACCATGTCTTGATCAATTCCCTGGGAAGAAATATGAAGTTGGTGAACCAATATTCATCTAGGGAAACCACTTCCTTGGGTAGATTTTAGTAAATCTCAATGTCATATGCACTAAGATAAGTAATGGGCTCTCCATGACCAATTTATGATCATGGATTATTTTAGATCTGTATCCTTCACTAGCCACTTTATAGCCTCAATACATGGAAACATAGATGAATTTCTATCTACCTTCGATGTTCATGACATATTTGCAGTCTTGTAAATTTTAAATTTAGATTACTTAAGGGTGTATTTTCTTATCCAAATGAAAAGTGGCATCTACCCATGGTATTCATCCTCCCATTGTATTTATACAACCATGAAATTTACCCATGGTATTGTAAGTGGCATCCACCCATCTCATTCATTCACCCATCGTATTTACCCACCCATGGAATGTACCCGTAGTATTGTAAATAAAAAAGACTATAAGTAACAAGTCACATTTTATAGACAGAGACAATTGTCCACACAATGGAGTTGTAGTGGTTTTTCTTATTCTAAATGAGATTTTCTTTACGTTCTCTATGTTTTCTTCCTTCTCTCTATGTTCCCAGATATTGGCCCCCAAGATCGGCATTAGTGGTATCAGAATGGGATACAAATATATGATAAACATGATTCACATAGTGGGTCTATAAGGGGTTTTGAAGGTCATTTTTTTGAATTTTCAAGGTTTAATGAGATGGGATTGTTGGTCTAAGAGCTTAAATGCAAAACAAGTAAATCAAGAGGTAGCAAGCAAGCCATTTGATTTTATTCTTACATTTACCATGGAATGATGGAAGAAGCATCCAAAGAGAATTACAAGGTCAAAGTCATGTTAGTAAATCACGTGGACTCCTGCAACAAGAATACTCACGATAGAGCAATCAAGCTTCTCAGGGGATGGCTCAAAACCCATACCTAGATTTTTTATCTTGACTTTAAGAAGATTTTGAAGGGTCTCTTTTATTGCATCTAACATGCCGAGAAGCACGTAGTCCATGCATAGCACATAAAAAATCTCACTTCTCACATGACACCACATCTTATCAAAAAGGGTGATCTTGAATTCCTTAGAATAGAGGATTCTGAAACAAGAATCAAGAATTGGATTCACCCCCTTTCTTTTCCCTTCAAAAAATTTGGGAATTGGTAGCTAGGAGGTGTAAAAAGTCCTTGAACCCTACTTCAATTCCTAGCCATGGAAAAATCCAATGATCACAGTGATGACCTAAAGCCTGTGATTCAATCATGCACCATTAAGCATAAACTGAGCTATAAATAACAACAATACCATGCCACATGATCTTTGTGTGTCGGGTTCCTACTGAATGACAACGATTAAAATAACCTTAAGAAATGATAAAAGAGACATCGACAACAATTGTGTGCCTGATTCCTTGTGAGCCTCGTCATGGTTATCATCATGGCTCTAGTATTGATGGTGTCCAAGATGAAGGACCCGATGATAAACATCAATTTTGTGATGCTCTAGAGCTTGAGCTCCATCATTGATATGGCCATGGTGAATATCCACCTAAAAATTACTGTGGTCACAAAAAATCGAGCAAGAACCCCAACAAGGTTCCCAACTTCCAGTTTGGTGACAACACTGCCATCCTCTTATACCATGGCTTAGCGGTGGGGTAGGCACTCATCCCTGCCAGGAAAATCAAGGCTCACAAGACTGCTAACATGAAGGTATTTGTGACTGTATACACAGATGTTTTTATCTACAATTCCAACTTGGTGCACGAAGAGATTTATAGGTCTATAAGTGCCTCCAACAAATTTGCAGGGAAGGTTGATCTGTTACATATTATTAATAAGTTTTCGTATCCACTGCCGAGAGGATAACTTTCACTTCGCACCTTGGATCCTTGAGAAAATCCTCGTATTTGGTACAACTATTATAAACACCTTCAAGACCTTTCAAAAAGTATGTGGACTATGTGAGGGTGATGGCTAAAATATTAGAGACATTGTCTCTCATTTATAGCTCCAATGATTTATTTCTCAAGTAGGGTTTGAGCATTTCAAAATCCTATCAAGTCATATTGAGAACATGTATATTGTTAGAGAAAAAAGGAGAGGTTGCAGACGCAAAAGGGAATATTTTAGATCAGTTCAATACAACTTATCTAGTTGGTGGAAGCGTTGACCTACATACCCCCTTTAAGGAAATATAGCAATGAGAGAAGAAAGGATGGGAAGAAGCTTGCAAGAGTTAATATTTTCTAAGAAGTCACTCTTGTTTGAAATTTTTTGGAGGAATCCATAACTTCATGGATTGATGGGAGCTTTGAAGGCAATGCACTCCTTTATGATAACAAGTGCGATGGATTAATAAGTAGAAATGCTACTCAAAATTGAGTAGATTCTAGCTTGGGAGTATATAATGATCACCGTTTCCACTTTGGGTATTTCTGCTATCTGATTGTAGTACTTTCTAAGCTCAAGCTCAACTACATTTTGGATTTAAAATTCAATCCTTAGGTTTATGCCACAGTGAATGGTTTCATGACTCGGAATCCTAAGAAGCAAATGTTATACCCATAGTTTTGGAGTCTTTGATCTATGGAATCTCCATTCATGGGAAAGCAAGATCACAAAATTTTCAGATGGGATAAAACAAGAGACCACAAGTGAGGCAATACATGCTTACTATTCTGAAACACCATTAGGATTAGCACAAGGTGATACACAATTGACTTCTAGCACAAACCATACACATATTATTTCTATTGGGTTGACCTTCGATGCATTAGGAGATGAGATATACAAATGCCCTGTGTCATGTTCTTTCACAAAAAGCTATTTATGAATATGAGTTTATTGAAGAAAGCCATGTGGTGGGTGTTGTATGGGAAAACAAACGGGGTATTGGACTATGGTTTGCACATGCATCTTGGAGAGAATGAAATTGGAATAAAATGGTGAAACTTGAGTTTTTAGAGGATTCTTTTATAACATATTATGGGATCATGAGAATTTACAAAGATATTCCACCCAAAAATACAACAAATTTCTACTAGGTAGATTGACAAGAGAAATTGATGTCCATTTGCTAAGCCATGCACTGTCAACATAATAGTTGGACCAAAATATTTATAGGATATTTCTATCCTTGGACCCTCATTTGTCATGGTTATGGCCCATGGGCCACCCACAAACCCAAGGTTATGGGTAAAACGCACAAAACCCTTGTCATCGAAGTACATTTTCTAGGATGCATATTGTTAGTATCATAATTGGTCGAAAGGATAATATGGTATCTCTATCCTCAAATATTTATTTGTCATGGTTATGGGTCATCCACAAACCCATGCTTCAATGAAGTCCATTTTCTAGGTTGCACATTGTCACTATCATAGTTGGTCATAAGAATTATAGGGTATTATAAGAAGAGTTTTGGCGAAAATCACATGAAGAAAACCTTTGTCGACGCATTTCGAGCCAACCAATGTGGTTCATTCTCGGGACAAGTTGAGGAGTCAGATCATGGTTGCAAAATAAATAGGAAGAGCAGATCTTCAAACGGCTAGGTTTACCATCAACGGCTATCTAACAGCTAGATTATATAATGTTAAAAGGTCAAAAGTAATTACTTATAATAATAGAATAAGATCCTAATTTTAGAGAATAATAACTAATTATAATATATTATATATTAGAATGTTATATTTATTAAAATATTTTCATTAGGATATTAAATTAAATTATTTAATTCCTTTTTAATTTTTAATTTATTTAATCATGTAGATAGGTGAAGGGGTTTTTATTTTTATTCTAGTTATATAATAGAATGTTATAATATTAATTTTATTCAATATTGAATTACTTAATTCTAACTTCAT
>APFE030109625.1:145979-180570 GCA_000404065.3 Pinus taeda | reverse complement strand
ATTCTCTAAAATTAGGATATTATTTTATTATTAGAAGTAATTACTTTCGACTTTTTAACATTATATAATCTAGCCGTTATATAGCCATGATGGTAAACCTAGCCGTTTGAAGATTTGCTCTCCCTATTTATTTTGCAGCCATGATTTGACTCCTCAACTTCTCTTGACGATGAACCACACTGGTTGGTTTGAAACGCGTCAACAAAGGTTTTCTTCATGTGATTTTTGCTGAAACTCTTCTTATATTTGATATGGTAAACCTAGCCGTTTGAAGATTTGCTCTCCCTATTTATTTTGCAGCCATGATTTGACTCCTCAACTTCTCTTGACGATGAACCACACTGGTTGGTTTGAAACGCGTCAACAAAGGTTTTCTTCATGTGATTTTTGCTGAAACTCTTCTTATATTTGATATGGATCACAGAAGCCTCAATTCAATAATTATAGGGTATCTCTATCATTTTTCATCATGGTTATGGGTGAACCACACAAAAACCTTCTCTTTAGTGGCTCTTCATATTCAATAAAGGCTTCTCGGGAGGGCACTTCATGTAATATGGACCATTTCTTCTTAAGGGGGGAATAATGATCTGAATTGAAAGTGTAATCCACCCATGTTATTCATCCACCCATGGTATTTACTCATGGTATTTTCAGTGGAATACACCCATGGTATTCATTCAGCCATGGTATTTACCCACCCATGGAATTTACCCATGGTATTGCATCTAAAAACGACTATAGATAATAAGTCACATTTTCTAAAAGGAGTGACTTGTCCACACAATGGAGTTGTAACGGTTTTCCTTATTCTAAATGAGTTTTCTTTGTGTTCTCTATGTTTTCTTCCTCTTCTTTGTGTTCTCAAACCTTGGCCCCCAAGTTCCAAATAATTCTCTCTCTAAAATATCTTTTATATCTCTAACCATGTATACGTGATGAATTTGTTAATGAAACATGGAGTTTCCTAGACGATTACTGCATATGAATCAATAGGATCGTGCTAACTAAATAACTTAGATAGAATCTCAAGATCATTTATTGGACTCGAGCGATTTACCTAAAAGTCCAATAAAAGAGAAAAATACATATTATCGAGATTATCTTATAATATGAAATGCAAAGAACAAATAATCATGGATTTCAAGGTTAACTGGGTTTGATAAAAAATGGGGTTTAGTGGGAGGAAAAAGCAATAGTTTCAAATTCAAAATCTCAAACAAGATGGTTGAGTATCTTTGCATGAAGAAAATATTTACAACACCGGGAGGCAATTTAGGTATTTTAGGAAAGGAAGATTTTCTCGTGTGTATGGATTTGAAAAAATGAAGAGACTCCAAACTTTTAATAAAAAATTTCGGTTCACAGCATGATAAAAGCTCAAATATGAAACTCTAGGTTATTTATCAAGGAAACCATAGAAATTTGAAGAAAAATAATTTCTTAGAATTATTGTGCCATGGAAAAACATTTACTTTGATTTTAACCATGAGATATGTTATATAATCAAAAAGATAAATTAAATTTCAACTAGCTTGGGCATAGCTTTGATGTCAATTTACGGAAGAGAGGTAAAGCTGTAGGTAGTTGGGGCTTCCTTGGCTTTTTCTATTATGTAATTCTAGTAGGGTCAAGCTGAGGGTTTTCCCTCTTTTCCATAAGTTGTACAATATGCAGAATGTGCATTGACTCATTAGGAGGGTGAGGGATATAGTGCAATCAGTCTAACATGGCCCAAATATCATTAAATCCCACCTAAAACTCATTCAATTGGTAAAAAATTAAGCAAAAAAACAATATCATACAAATACTTTTTTTTTGGAAAATAATTACACTAAAAGAAGATTATATATGGAAAAACCTATGTTGAATGAGCATAAAAGATGGCATTTGTTGAGCTAGATAAAGCCAATGGTGATCTAGAAATATGAGCTGAAAAATCTACTACTATAACACGTTATCCTTCAAAGGGCAATAACAAGTCAATGTGAGGAGGATGAGTAGCTTTGAGTCTCTTTTATAGATGTTGATTGCTCCTTTTACATTAATTACTTGAGTCATTTCTTCCTTTTAACTTATCTTCCACTCTCCCTAACTTAGTACCACTTAAGAAAAGCTCAAGATAATTGTTTAAGAGTGAGAAAATTATGTGAGATTTATATTAAATCCATCTTGAAGCACAAATATGTTTTGTATCATAGTGGAGAAACTATATGGTGCACAATAGTGCTCCAATGAGCCACAATGGTGTGACAATGAAAGAGAGGAAGGTCAATAATTAAGTTTTAGAGTGCTTTCTTTGTGGTTTTAGTGCTACTTTGAGGAACAATAGAGTGCTAAAATGTAGGAAAATGGCTTAGTCATGTGCTATAATGCTAAAAAGCAAAAGAAAAAAAATTCTAAATGCCAAGTTTGAGGGTGAAGCACAACCTTAAGACCCAATATGATCACTACACTAATGCCAAAGGGGGTGCTATATTGCTTTATAAAACTCAAACTTGTAAGAAAAATCAAATTAGAATGTCACATTAGAATTTTTTTAGTAAGGTGAAGCGCTTAAGGACACCTTTGTGGTACTATATTAGGGCTAGGGATTCTCTTTGGCATCGGGTTATTAATGAGGGTTCAATTAGTCTAATAAGCCTTATTCCATTTCCTTAACATGTTAGAAGGTTGATCATATATTTTAGGTTCAAGTTACGAATTGCAACACAACATTAATCATGAACAAGGGAGCTACTGTCATAGCGGTAGTCCCTGCCGGGGTTGAGAAATTTGCAACACTACAACACTACACGCGTCAATCAGGGGAAAACTTGTTGGTAAGCATGTTGGGGAAAACTGGTTGGTAAGCATGCAGGGGAACTTGTTGGTAAGCATGCGGGGGAACTTGTTGGTAATCATTTGGGGGACAAGGAAATCGAACCAAATTGGGACAACTATTTGCGTTTTGCTTGAAAAATCAAGTTCTTTTTCAGAAATTTTTACTTATTAATGCATTGTACACCATTAAAGATAGCGTATTAAAACAGCTAAAAAATTAAGAGAAAGCATTTAAAGATAGCGTATTAAAACAACTGAAAGTTTTAGAGAAAGCGTTAGCGTTACTAACGCTCAACAACACTGCAAAAGAATGGGTTAGTTTCTTCAATGCACAGTGTGTTAAGGTACCAAATTTCCGAAATATCAAAGTTCCTTCGTAAAATATCGTAGCCACCATTCTATCTGAAAAGTCAAGAAAGTGTGCATGAAGGACGAAAAGTAAATGTGCACAAAGTAGAAGGGTTGAAGGTTTGAACGAATCATTTCATGTTGCCTTATATTAAATGCACATGTGATTTTTCATAGTATTATTTTCAAAAAGGACTCAAAAGTAATTTGAAAAGTGCCCATGTAATATTTCAATGCAATATTTTTTTGTGAGATGAGATTCCTATGAGATTTGCGACATGTAATCTTTTAAGAAGGGCTTACCAATGTAATCTTTTAAGAAGGGCTAATCTGACATGCCGCATTACAAATGCCAAGTGCCAAATTAGTAAACCATATGCTTCACTCTATCTGAAATACATTTTGAGAACCAGAAGTTTAGAATTTGTTTAGAGGTGCTAGTCTTGCGAATCAAGTTTCCCGACACGGTTGGACTTTGTAGACATCTGGTTCTTTGTTTATTAAGGAACTATGTTCTCTTTAAGATACTTGGTTTAAGTTTTCTACCAAAGCATAGCACATGATTGAAGATGTTTCATTCTATTGAAAAGGACAAGACTTAACATGTTTGCTGAAAGTTTTATGAAAATCCATAGCGATACTGGTCTTTTGCAAATGGATAACACATCCAGGAAGAATCGATTCGTTCTCCTTAAATTAAATTAAAGTAATTGCAGCATAGATGTTGCGGGATTTTGACATGGAAACTGCACGATTTTTCGTCCTCTGAATGCATCCACGAAAGACAAGATGGAAGAGCTTTGATTGCATTTCCATAAGTAAGCATATAGCTATTACAAATGGAAGCCGCCACAAATGCAAGCAAATATTTGCAGTGAATGAGGACTTTCAGAAAATAAAATGAATACCATTCAAGTCTAGGTAGTTGGGGAACTTAAGTTTTGTTGTACAGACATAGGCTGGCATTTGTACTCAGATTTTACACCTCTTATCTTTTTCAAATCCTTTTGGTCGTTTAGTCGTGTAGTAGTCAATAAAGACTGGTTATAGATACCTAAATTAATACTATGAAATAATTATGAATTTTCATCAAGCAAACTGTAAGGAGCGTTAATCGTTTATTCAAACACATACAGTAATACAGAGAAATTACTTAAACACATAGGCCGAAAACCACATGTAATATATATAGGTGGTTGAAAATAGTTTTAATTATAATTTATAATTCATTAAATCAGAGGCTAAACAATCTTATTATTATTTTTTTATTATAATTTCCTTTTTAATTCTAATTGAAAGTCATACACGTACTCCACATGCATCCTTGTGAGTGCTGCCTGTTTCAAATTTTTTCTGGTAAGTTCTCACATTGTTCAACACGTTTCACTACACAGGGTTTTCATGGGACAGACAGCGATGGCAGAAGTGTCCCACGAGTCATGTCACATGAGCTCTGGTGGCGGAAGTGTCCCAAGAGTCGTGATACTCAAAGCATATCAAGTTCACCCAATCTAAATTTTGGGCAATGGAGGTCACAGGGTAACCTGGAAGGGAGACCATTGGTTCTAGAATAGGGAGGTCAGTATATTATTCAACTCGATCAATTTGCGGTGAGGAGGAGCCGAGGGCGATGCAATGGCATACCTCCGTCGCGTCTTTGGGAATCTCCATCGAGGAATTGTTGGCCATTAAAGCAAATGCTTCGTGTGGAGCGACCCAGCAGAGCTTCTGCCTCGGTAAGAGAATTTTGCAGTGATTTTAACCAGTTCTTCACAATTTTCAAGGGCTCTCTCTTTTGATTTGGGAAAAGTGTGGTAATATCCGGTTCATCTTGAAACAGGGTGGTAATATCTTGTAGAATACTCTCCATATGCCTCAAGTCAGTTTCCAGAATCTGACAGTTATCCTCCTTGTTAATAACCCCTTCCAACAGTTAGATGACCTGGCCGACCAAATGGGTGATGATGGTCTTGCTTGAAAAACCAAGGTGGTCATACCAGTCACTACTAAAACGTTGCAAAAGATGATTAAAAAAACTTTCCATGCTCCTATTTGTTCGGAAAGTCTCCTTGGCTTGCACACGACATAGTCGAGATACCTTTGGCATCGTCCCCACTGATGGATTAGGCCTTCTGGCTTTGTAAGCGAATTTTGCAAAAATTGCAACCAAATCTTCATCTCTGGAGGCTCTTTCTATTTATTTTGGATGAAGACTCTGATATCTTGGAGAAGGCTTTCCATACGTCTCAAGCCAGTTTGAAGAATCTAATAGCTATTATTCATTATAATAACATCCTTCAACAATTGCATGACCGGCTTGATTATGGCATCAGCTGCTACCGTGTTGACGGTTTCCATGGCTTTCTTGTTATTGTAGAGAGCAGCGCAAAGAAAAAGAATGGGGGAATGTGGTTTCTATATATGTGGTCTTCAATCCCTTGAAGTGCTACAACAACCAGAAAGGATGCTACAAGGTAAGGAAATTTTTTAAAACCAGAACTAAATGCAATTCCATCTGCCCTAAATCTCGAAAATCCATCTCCCCATCATTAATTTGTGATTGTTTTCTACAAGTTTCAACTTTTTTCTGCAAGTATGAACTGAATACATCTAAAACTAGGGTTGCTTTTAATGTTATTGGATTCCTAGAAAGTTTATTAAAGCGCAAATATGAGCAAAATATCTAATCCCAAATTTAGAAATCTCTCGAGCAAATTTTCATGAAAATTCAATATTATTGTAGAAAATACAGTTTTCATGAAAATTCAATATTATTGTAGAAAATACAGTTTTAGGTAGAAGTATAACATTTACTTAAAATGAAATTCTCAAATTTGTCAAATTAGATAGAAATTCTAGCTCTTTTTTTGTAAAATTGCAGCTTCTAGCTAACCTTTTCTTAGCTTCTATCTAACCTTTTCCTTTTTGTGGCAGCTTCATGTAGCTATTGTGTTTTGCAAAATTGCAATCTTTTTTCCATATATTTTGTGGCAGCTATTACATATATTTCTTACATTTATTACAGATATTGCTTTCTATAAGAATGCAGCTTTGTGCCTCTCGCCAGTTTTTCTGCAAGATTGCAGCTTTGCGCTTCTGGATTGTTTTTCTCTTGAGCAGAGGTAGGGTGCCGTACCCTGACCGTTTCTCCTTCGAGCCTTATGGACATTTTCCACGAAAAATGGTGCGTGAAAAGCCATGGCGAACATATGGTGAACGATGGAAGATGCACCATGGCAGATGCACACATGCAAGAACTAGATATAATTATAATGAAACTTTGGATATAAAATGAAGTGCAACATAATTTTTTTTGGACATAAACAAACTTTGTAATTAGAATGCAGGGTGTTAGAAAACTTTGTATATAAAAAAGTTACCACAATATTTCCATATCGGGTCACGTCAAGGCTGTAATAAGAGGTATAATATTTTTCAAATAAAAACTTTGGTTAAAATTTCAGTGAATGTCATTGTCAGTATTAAACTTTGGTTAAAATACGTATAGGCAGAAAAAAATCCAGTCAACTAATGAACTAATAGTGGTCAAACGTTCGATCGAACGCTATAGTCCCTGCTATGTCGGAGGCGAACGCTATAGTCCCTGCTATGTCGGAGGCAGGGACTAATAACTAGGTGGGACCTTTAACTCTCTTCCGATGAGGCACTAAGATATATTGAGGGTTCTTACTAAGAGATATTGAGGGTTCTTATAGTATATACGACAAACATAGAATTCAACAATATGGACTTGTTTATATAAAGTGTATGTCATTGTTTATGTGGAATATTGCATGTAATATGCCATTTAGTTCTACATGTCATGTATTTGGTCAACAATGTTGATGTTGCTACTAATATAGATTTGTGATTTACCTTTTCATCTGAATATTTTGTATATGGTTCCAAGCCAACCTAGCAACCTAGCCAATGTCTTATTCTTTTTAGATTTGAAAGGTTGAATGTACATGCTAATGTGGAGGCTAAAGTCAATGGTCAACCTAGCCAATGTCTTATTCTTTTTAGATTTGAAAGGTTGAATGTACATGCTAATGTGGAGGCTAAAGTCAATGGTCTCTTATATGTAGATTAGATGTACAGTCGTGGTCCAAATAATACTAGTTATACTATCAATTATATTATATAATATGTTGCACACAAAATATGTTATGGTAACTTATTATAAACCTCTTCTTTTCATTTTACACAAGCAATGTGGTATAAACTTCCATTATTATGCAAAGAGACAATTATAAGTCACTTTTCAAGATAAAAAATAGGCTTTTCTTGTATAATGTTATGTATAGATCCTATTTATCTTTAGACTAAATTAAGTCAACTACATTTTTCATAGGATAAAAGAGGGAAAGAAATTAATTACTGATTATTTTAATTTTGATAGTTATAAATAAAATAATGAAGTTTTTTAAAATAAGTATTGACAAACTATATTTACTATCTTATTTCATTTGTATTTTGTAGATTTACAAATGAGAAAACTAATCTTGAAGATTAGGATTATGAATAGAGTGAGAGAATAAAGGGGGAATTGGACAAATGGGGATTAAGACATCTACTCATAGACAAATAAATGACAATGCATGTTCAATATCTTGAATCAAATACACTTATGTGTGTAACAAATTTCAATTTGTTGTATAACAAGAAATTCCTTTAATAACAAATTTCAATTTCTTGTATAATAAGAAATTCCTTTAATAGAAAAGGGAAAATACTTATATCAATATTATTGATAAAAAATAATAACCATATGTTTTTCTGGATGATTCTCATATGAGTTAGAAAATCAAGGCTATTGTAAGGAAAAATATCATGACTTTGAATGAACACACTATGCAATATATTAATTTAAAAGGCATCTCTTTCAATGGAAGAGGGGTTGGAAATTTTTGTATTTTATGCTATGCATTATTATCAATTAGATTAATAAAATTTGAGTGCATGTTTCTTTTGTGGAGGTTGATTATAGGTCCTTGCAATTGTTTAGATTACATTTTTGTAAGTGGTTCAATTCCTATTTTTCACTTTGGAATGTGAAATTTACATTCATGTTTCAACAATTTCTTTCAAAGATATTTATTGCATATCAATGTATGCATAATATTTTTTTTATGAATATTTATTTTTTCAAAAAATGGAAAAATTCTTACTTACATTTTAAGATATGATGGATTCCATGAATTATTTCCTATGATTATGTAGTTAATTTTTTTTATGTGCAAAAATATATAGAATTATTCGTAACTATCTACACACACACACATACATAAATACACACACACACACACACACACACACATAGGGAGGTTCTATATTAGGTATATTTATCTTCATATCAATATTATACATGTCTAAAAATTATTTTGATTGAAACTAGGCCCTGTAACTACACCTCCAACATTTACCCACTTTGCCAAGCTCTCCAAGGTAAACATGAGCCCAGTGTCATTATGATACGACCCAACATCCATGTTTGAGTTATGGAAGTGGGGTACACTTGTCGACAAGTTACAACTATACCTAAGGTACTACAGACCACTGAGGAGCCTGCAATCCACTGTAGTTGCTCAATCCAAAAGCTAGGATCTTTTCCATAGGAGAAACCCCCTAACCACATCCTTGAAACATTGTGCATGTGTTTGGGAGGATATAAACACATCCATAGGCATGCCTACATGTGGTTATGACCCAAATTCCTAAATATAGTTCATGCGGTCATGAGATCTCTGTTACTTTTTCAGGAAAGACTCATACCACTACCCAAAACATACTATAACTTTCTAAAATCATAAATAACATGATAACAAGGCTAATCATACAAAACTTGAACAAGATCCTGACTAGAACATGTCTAGTACATGATAGAAATTTCATTAAACACATGATAAAAATATATGCTACAAGTCATGAGTTCATATCTAATCATGTAATTTTGAACTTCATTTTCATATCTCCAATAAGGCTCAATTACCTCTCAAGATAGTTGCATTTCAATTTGTTATGCCATGCATTCATCAAATAACCGGTAACTTATCAAATCATGAACATGAGCTATAACTAGAGAACTTCATAAAACTAGGCATATAACCAATGCATATCGAGAATATAGACTATAACAAATCATACATAATATCACCATAACAACTAGTACAAGTGCTCCTATATCAGAATAGAAAAATAACTCATATTAACATATAGAAAGTCCAATCAAGTTAGGAACATCCACGTACCACCCAACCATAGATTGGGTTGAAACAAATCTCCATTTCTTCCAATCACCCCTAAACTATATTCCAAGCATGAATGTGGGATCATATGGGATATGCCAAAATAAAACCAACCAAGGCTTCTAGAAGCCAGACCACCTCAACCATCAACCATAATAATTTCACCTAATCAGTCCAAAAATCAATAATATCAATCTAGATTGGTCTCTATCCAAGTTGTCCAAGGTTCCAGGAACTATTAACTCAATTCATAACCTATAGGAAACACAAGTTGTTATAGGGCTCCAAAGCATTTTTCCCAACTCGCGGGCTCTAGGGACTAGTAACTCAACCCACAACTTCCAGGGAACCCAAGATGTTTCAAGGCTCCAGATAATTTTTCCAACCGACAATCATAAGAAACCCAAGAACCAATTATAAAACCAAATGGGGAACCCACGACATGATGAATATCTAGGAAATGGCAAGGGAAGGCTAAAACCATTATCAATCAAGGAAAATATCCATGTCAATGACATCACATAACCAAGGAAACACATGCATACACCATGCATCCAAAAACCAACAACGGGATCAAACATGCAACCTTTTCCCAACAAAGTAAGTATGTTGTAGCTACTAATCCAAATGTCTCCTTGTTCTTCCTTGCTTTCCTTCAGTTTATTTCACCAAACCAATGTAAATGATAGAATGCTCCAAGGATGCTCTAAGTGTGCAATAGTATGAGAGAATAAACAAGAGCTCAACTCAAGAATGTCAAAAAGTTAGCAACTAATTCTTTTATGTCTCTTTTTTCTTCATTTTCCTTCGTTTTCCCTCTAATTTGCCTTGCATGAAAATTTGTGTCCCTTCGGCTTCCTTTTCTACTATTTTCCTTCATTTTCATAATAAAATTGAATTTATTGCCTCTTTTCCTTTGCCAATTTCCATAACTATTATTAATCCGCAACTGGTGTCCACTATAATGTTTTACTCACCATTCAGTTCGGAATATGTGTCCCATGACCTTGGTATTATTTTATTTACATATAAAATCAACCAGGGTCCATTACAACACCACATACTAGTAGATATCACCACAGCAAATGAGAGTGATTTTGATTGGGACTCACCATTGGGTGGTAATTGTTCATTGTTTTTGGCAAATTTTATTTATTTATCTGAGCATCAATAATACTATTTACTATAAGAAGGGACATATTTTTGATAGCAAAAAAGGATTCATGTATACCCAATACATCAAGATTGTCCCTTACAACACCTTAAAGGGCCCCAACAACTAGCGCTTCTAAAAAAATCCATAGTCTTCAAAACCTTCTATACATTTTTCTAGCCCATAAGAACTTGAAAACCCAAGTAATATTGATATAACTTCTCAACATGAACTATTAATAAAAGTGTACTTTTAGAATCATGGTTGTTTAATCCTACAATTTTATAATAGTTTATGATAAGATAGAATATAATTTTGTTGAAGACCTGAAGAAGACTAGGTCCAACACTTAATTGTATGAATTTCCCAAATTAATAAAATAGAAAAAATAAACTGTTGTAGGCCCTAGGAGATGAAAATTTCTAAAATAATTCTCCACTATTGATGATAAGGATAAAGGAAAATAAAATTTTAATTCTACATAAAAAATAAGTTAAAGTTATTCCATAGTTGATGGAGGAAAATCTAACTCGAAAACACCACCCTTTTTACCGACATTCAGAATTTAGAACAAAAATCTACATAACTGTTTGTTGACTCAAGGGCATCTTCAATGAGAGTGGCATATTTAGTTTGTAGAAAACTAAAACGTTGAAACTAGGAAAAATTGTTCCCAAATTATATGATTCGATCGATCAAATGTCAAGGTATTAGGAGAGTTGAAATATCTCTTTATTTAACATTGTTTTAATACTACGTTCATCAGATCATAGACACTATAATTTTAACATTGTATAATTTTACGACCTATTTCTTAGTAGGGATTTGTCTGAGAAACTTATTTGTTATCTTTCAATAAATTGGTCACAATTATGTCTACGATATAATGGCCAACCGAATAAAATTAAAGTAGAACAAGAAAGAGAAATGAAACATATTGTGACCGACTTAAGTAATACTAGTGAATTTGTATTATTCTCAGATTCCACACTTTGGAAAAAATTGTTTTGGTTCATCTTTTGGTAGTTTTATTGTTGAAAAAAAACCTTTTTTAGATTCATTTGAAAATTTTGAGATCCTTCACACCACTTAAGTTGATATAATTAATTGTACAAATTGACATATTATTTGTACAAATTTAGTTTAAAAAATTTTACATTTAGATATAAATAAATGTTTGTGGTTGCTAATTTTTGACTACCCAAAACCAAATGAGGGTGTAGATGCTAGATGAACTACTAAACAACCAAAAAGATACAAAGATAACTTGTAGGTTGGAGTTTTAATGTATGAACAATGTTGCTAACTATGAAGCACTAATTCAAGGTCTTAAATAAGCTATTGGTTTAAATGTAAAGAAAATAAAAGTTATCGGTGATTATGGAATTATGGTCAAGAAATAAATTTAATATATCTCATTTCAAATCACCTAAAGAACTATGAAAATGTAGTATGGATCTCAATTTGCAATTTATATGCATTTGATATTATTTTTATACACCGGGTACACAATTCAATATTTTTCTACAATATTACTTCTAAAGTAATTCCTTCATATAATTTATGGTTTGAGAATTTCCATGTTAAATTGGTATTTAGGACTTCAATACCTAATAAAATTACAAGTGGGTGAGACAAAAGAGGAGGGAGAGATAGGGAGAGAAATAGAAAGGGATATAGAAATGGTGGAGAAATGTGGAATTCAAAAAGGGGAAGGAGAGAGAAAGAGATAGGGAGAGAGACAAAAGTATAGATAGGGGGAAGGATGGAGGGACATATATGGAAAGAGAGAGATAAAATAGAATGGGTTAGAGAGAGGTGAGGAGAGAGATATGGTGGCATTGGGGATGGGAGAGAGAGTTATGGAGGAGGCGGGGGAAGAGAGAGAGAAAGAGAGGGACATAAGACATAAACATAGGGAGATAGAGAAAGAGATAATGAGGGGTAGAGATAGAAATACACACATAGAGGGGAGCCTTAAGCAAGAAAAGAGAGAGAGAGGGATATGTTGTGATACATAAGGAGAGAGAGGGGGGTAAGGGATGAAGATATACAAGGTGAGAGTGGAGGGAAGGAGGGAGAGATAGGGAAAGAAAAAGAGGGATTGAAGTAAAAAAAAGAGGGAGTTTATTGAGAGAGTGAGAAGGGAAAAATATAGGGTGGTTGAAGAGGGATGGAGGAAGAGTGATCCAGATCCTTTTACTTCAGGGATGAATAAAAAAATGCATTTAACAGATCATGTAACAATAAAATCCATACACATAAAAGAAGAAAAAATAAAAGAAAACCATGAGAAGAAATGACACAAACAAGTTGATAACAAAGTTCACCAATTGTGGGTTACATCTCTGGGCCCTACTCAATGTGGGCATCCCTCTTTCATTAACCTTCAGTGATATCAAATTATATGAAAGTAAAAAAATACACCTTACACCTCCAATTCTAGGGATGGACTAAAAATTCACACATATTTTGAAGAAATGCATTTCACCATTGAAATGCTGGCGAAAAATCATGAAAATTTACTGTAAACTTGAACCCCTTCTACCTTGATCAAATCTAGACCCCCAAGAATCTCAATGATTCCCCATAGATTTATTCACATGGGTTGAATAAAATTTGGCTGCCTAGATGACAAATTTGACCTCACTACAGTGCTCCTTGTGAAAAACTAAGAAAAACAAGTATAAACTTGGCCTAGTTCAATGCTCGTAAAATTTTGGGCTCTAGAGAATGTTTTGATTCCCTGTAAGATTTTGCAAGAATATTCCTCCAAGATTCCAATGAAATCAATCTTGAGGATTGTGCCTAACAAAGAATAATTTCAGAATGTTGGGGATTCAAAAGGTAGGTTCCACTAGTCAGTGTATGTCTTATGTTGGTCCAGCCTCTCCTCTCCCCAGCCCTCTAAGAATCATTTGTCAAATAAAATATGGTGGGTGGACACATTAAAGCTCATCAAGTGGCACATTAGTGGCTTCCCATATTAACCACCGAGAGACCCACGTTTGATCCACACTATCGTCATAATGTTTTATTTATTGATGTTTATTTGTGTGAAAACTTCACCTCGTTAAGAATAATGGCAAGCCGCAAAGTGGGCATCATGTAGCACAATCTACTTGGCTCATACCACCGAGTGGGATGCTAATATCATGCTGATGTAACCTACCATGTGTCATCTCCTTATTGATCTATACCACCAAATCATGTTGCTAACTTCAACATCTCTACAACTGATGTCTTCCTCCCACGTGACACCCTACGATTCTTCTTTGCAAAAATTTTCATTGTTTCCACAAAATTTCATCGGGCTGTAACTATCACATACAATGTCAGATTGAGGTGTTGTTTACATCATTGGATTCATAATGATGAGATATTCGATTTGAGATAGTTTTCACCGATATTTGAGGACTTTGAAAATTTTTCCTTTTAGGATCCTCTTGGATCATTCCTCCCCACAAAGGATCTTTTAGTCCTTCCAATGCATGAACACAATATGTAATCTATTGTACTCCCTTATCTGCATAAAGAGTGCCTTGTCAAGCCACACATCCTTATCCTTCACCTTTGTACTTCAAAGCTATAAGTGATTAACCAACACATGCATTCTATGCAAAATTGCAGTACATTCTTTTCAAAATACATGTTCTTAAATCAAGTCCAATCATGACCTAGAAAATCCCACAATTTCCAAGAGTTTATCACACAGTCTTGGACAAGTTTAAATCATAAGCACAACAAAAAAAATTACCCCAAACCATTAACAATAAAGCCCAAAATACCACTGTGATGCATTCGTAAGTGATGGAAAACACTTCATCAATTTTATAGTCATCTCACAACATGTGATTTATAAAATCTGGTCATGATAAACTATTATATCTAATAAAATCATCTCTCAGTCAACAAAGTGAATGGGTTATATCCCTGTGGTTGATTTGCTTGTTGACCAAATTCTACAGGTAGCTCCTTCATAGGTTCTCTCTGGTCATGGAGTACTTGACATGTGGTTCTCTGATATCCATCCTTTTTGAAGTGAATGCAATGATTCTTTCTCCAAACATTTTATATTGTTTTGGAATTCTTGTTCCTGGTGCTTGTTACCGTGGAATCCTCACTATCATTGGAATGTGGTGATATTCTCCCATCATTAATATTTGGTTCATCATTGGTTGACTTGGAGAATTCTCCAACCTCCTTTCTGACATAACCAAGTCCTCCACAGCATGGAAATTCCTCCACTTTGATGGGATTCATAATGTTCTCGTTGTTAATTTCGAGGCCCTTTCCTTGATACCCCGTTTTCTTAATCAATTTTGATCCAATTCCTGTAGTATGTATCTCAAAAGAAACAAAATCATCATCATTAAGAGAACAAAAAAGTGAAGAATCACTTTATGCTGCAACTTTTCCAAGGAATCCTCCTTGGCTTGTAATTGATGTCATAATCTTTATTTCTCCTCGTCTTCTTCTTGTAGGAGTCCCCTTAGGCCATTATTCTCTGATTGAATTCTTTGGTTGATATCTTCGAGTTCTTGGAGCCATGCGGTCTTTAGTGCCCCTTTCATCTTTGGTACAACATTTTCTGAAATCCTTGTTTAATCCCTTAAATCGAAACCCAGGTCAATAGGTCCATCAACGGAAATTCTGAGAGCTGCAATCTTCATCTCATCACCTGAGTCAAATCCCAAGTCAATTGGTCAACCTCCTGCAATCTTCTCCTCATTCTCTAATTTAGATTATTCGTCTTGTTGAAGGGTAGAAATGGTATTTTGCTTCTCTTTTCTGCCATTCCTCTTTGGCCTTAATTCTGGATCTAAATTCCAGCAATGCTCCTCATCATGCCCTTCTTTCTCACAATCAATAAAAGAGGGTTGTTGAGGCGAATTAATTACCTATCTTTTAATTTTCAACTCGTGGGTTTCATAAAACTTGCGAAGCGTGCATGCACTCCATACGCTAGAAATGAACTTTGAATTTAGATCAATCTAACTATGAAGCCAAATAATGAAAAACCAAATTCACCTATTTTAGTTCAACAATCAACTCAAAATAAATTATAGTACAATTCTAGTACAATGCATGGAATTGAAATCTTAATCTTTATATCTTGCAGGAATCGAAAAGCACACCACACTTTTAGAAATGAAAGAAAGAAAAATCATTCTTAACCTCTCACACAAGAAAATATATGAAAGAAAATAAGAACAAATGTTCTTAACTTCTAGGTAGAAAGAAAATGAAAATAATCACTCTTAACCTCTCACACAGCAAAAAATATGAAAGCAAATAGAAACAAATTCTCTTAAATTCTAGGTAGAAAGAAAATAAATACAATCGCTCTTAACCTCGCACACAAGAAAATATATGAAACAAATAAATCTTAATCTATGAATGTAATAAATTTAATCTGTGAAAAATAATAAATCTCACACATTGTAGGTGGCCCATCCAAAAGCATGGTAGATGGCAAGTTGAGAGGCTCCAAAGGCAAGCATAACCAAATCAAGGTGAACTTCACTCATGAGCATGGTGCCAAATCCAAATTCTATATTCAAAACCTGAGCATTTTCCCAACTTTACACATGCCTTTGAAAGGAGAAGGCTCTCCTATTTATGTAAAAACATAAGAATCTACCTCATTAATGGAGGTCCATTATTCTCTCCCCAGATCCCTGGAAGATCTTATAGAGTTATAATAAAAATAGGTAATGATGAGACATATCCTCTTTGACCTTTATCTAAATCTCCTTCCATATCTTGAAGGGAATTCAAATTTGAGGATTGGAGGTGACATAAGGGTTCCTTTGAAACTTCCAAATGAACTACACATGTCATGAAACTCAAGCTACTTTTTAGTATTAGCAAGTATGTGCCATTTTTCTAGGTTTTAACCATTTAATTCACTTATAATACTAGAAATCATTATCTTTTGGAAAACACAAAGGTAACCCATATAATTATGAAAATGGAGGCTAATGAAAAATTACATGGCTATGGAATTTCAACATGTGAGTGAAATGGTGGTGATAAAGGTGAAAGTGGAGACCCTACATACCCCCCAACTGGCATTAATGCATGTCCTCATGCAATCTACTGCATTGCTTAATCATGATTTGCTTTTGAATGGGCTTGGCTTATATGATATGTCCTTAAACTTTGAATTTGATAGTATTTGACAATTTTATTTCGTTTTGTAAAGTATTCCTTGTCATACATTAAATTCCAACATGTTTGGTTGGTTCTTGTGTGACAACCGAATCTTAGTTGGTATTGGTTCTTGTGTTTCAATACATTGTTTCTTTTTGTTGCAATGATATTTATTGAACATATTTATGAATGTATCTTTAAATCAGCCATATAATTTGCTCATCATTTAGGCATTATCTCCAAATCACATAAATTTTGAACTATAATGCAATCATAGTGATTAGGAAAAGTATGTTAGGATGAAATGAAGTGAAATGGAATGAAGCGATTACGAAGAGTGAACATAAATGGATGTCCCTCAGCCCCCCAACTAAAGGTGTTTACATTATCGTTTTTCAAATGAGAATGGAAATATGGTGAAGTATTTTCCAAGAATTATAATTTCAGTATTCAAGGAATTCTATGATTAACAGCTAGAAAATAACATACCTTTACTTACCTAGGAACTAGACAAACTATGCATATGTAGCGAAGTTGTAGCTGTTGTTGGATTGTGGAATAGAATGTAGAATTTCATCTGCCTCTTGGTTGCATAAATGGTGGATGAGGTGGTGAAAGTGAAGCCTTTATTGCTGCTGCTAAATCTGATATATCTATTGCAAAATGTTGAAATCATATAGTCTTCACCTACTACAAAACCTGATGGTACATTTCTAATCATGCGAATAAATGTGTTGTTGTCGATCATGAAGAGACGTCATTGGATTACTGGCCATTGACAAATGTCGCTAACCAATGTGAGGCAAACTCAACATTAATGTCAACGAGTGCCAAGGTATCTAAGTACATTTTGCAAAGTGCGAATAGATGAGCTAATGTTGAGCCACTTGCAAGATATAATGATTAAGGGACATTGATGTATTCACGTGATTGCCAATGAGAGAACTTGTCATCGATGCATACAAGCCTCAAGGTACTAATAAGGACTCTAACCCTGAACCTAGATAATGTGCTGATATCGATCGACCAAGACTTGTTAGAAGTGAGGCCTTACTGAATCCTCCATCATCTAACGCGAGTATGAAATGATAATTTTGGAAGGACTATAAATGAAATTCTTGCAGTGGGTCAATGTTTATTTAATAGAAAGGAAAATGACAAGAGGGTAAACAAGCAAATAGAAAGAAAAATGAAAATCAACATGTAAGCAAGCTGAATGTATCTATTAATTGATTAATGAATGGAAATTATGGAAAATTTGAAGGAAACAGGTGAATATTTACAAGGAAAATGGTGATGATGATGCTTAGTGAAAATGCTTGGATAGCTTGTGAGTTTGGAGAGGAAAAATGATGGCATTTATGGATGATAGAGATGGATTCAATTGGTTTATGTTTCTTGAAACTGATCATAGAAAACCAAACATGCATAAATTGGCTACCTTCAATTCTCCAATTTCCATAGAACCTAAAAACAAACATGGCACTAACATTGCAACAAAAGTGAGTGTATTCAAAGATAAGTGATTAATTTCTCTAGGTAAATATGAAAAATTTTCATAATTGACAGGTTCATGATGTGTTTTTATTTCAAGTAGTTAGTCCAATTTAAAAATTGTGATAATAAATCCAATTTCTAAAAGAAAACAATTTCCTCAATTTATGTTTGAATCATAGCAATTCATAAAGATAAAGAAATATTATTTGTGAATGCTTAATAATTCCTGCAAAAGAATCATGAATAAAAAATTCATCAATTGATATTTTAGATAAACCGCCTTCATAGTTCTTGTTCTTTCCTACATCATTCTTGAAAAAATAATTATTAGAAAAAACCAATGATCATTATTTTCTGATTAGAATGCATTGTTAACGAGTAGATCATTGAGTTAAATACATAGTTGCAAAATGTAGTTCAACTACATAATTGTGCAGTTTCTATAGCTAAAATTTGGAACAGACGATTAAATACACACAACTATGCATTTTTGTTATGAACAAATAATCAATCCAATCTTCAAATTGATCAATACTTATTCCAGAAAAATTAGCAAATAGATTTTTTTTTTCTTTATTATTTTTAAATATATATATTTTTTATTTCTTGCTTCGACAGATGTGTTTGAGTGGACCATCACAACAATCTTTTTCTCAATTTTCTACATATTTCGCATCAAAACTTTTCGACAATTTTTCTCATGGTAATTTTCTTGAAAAACAATAAAATATACAATCTAAAAAAAATTAAATAATATATATTCACAAAATGAAATATATACAAAGAAAATTATATGTAGAATCAATATACAAAAATACTTTTTCATAAAACATAACATACATAAATATATAAAACACAAATAAAAACATTATAAAAAAAAAAAAAACTTATAATAAAACATAACAAAGCACTCTAAAAACACAACGTAACATAGAAAAAATAACAAAAATGAAAAAAACAAAATTTGCCATGTAAAAACGTTTTTTATGTACTGGGCATGGTAGGGATTCGATCCTCTAATTTATAAGTAGATTTCTTCACCAGGGTTTCAATATACCCTACTATTCCTTCTCCTCCTCCTCCTGGTGATAATGTTGGAGTTATGAATGTGAAGGAATCAAATGGAATTGTGTACAAGAATCACATTCAGAAAATCAGCCAAAACTGAAATCTACAGTCCAAGCATTCTGATGAGTGTAAACAGGGTAGACAGTGCTACAGTCTGATGTAATGTAACATTGAATTCCCTAGTCAGTTCTCGCGGCCTTTTTGAGAAGGTTAAAACGAACACACATTGGGACTCCATTAAGGTTGTTGTAAGAACACATGATACCACTCGCATGCCCTTCCTGCACATAGCTCTTGAATGGCGATTGATATGTATCCAACAAGTGTTGTTTGCTAATCACAACATCAAAAAAATGTATGAGTATGGCCCTTCTAGTTATCCATGTCGTAAGTTGTGTAATGCTTGCAGTATGCAGAAGCTCTCAAACAAGTAGAAGAGCTTGCCTCGGAGGAGGAATTGAGGAGATTTCCCTGCCACCAATCCATAGATTTAGGCTAACAAAATCACACATTTGATTTTTTAAACCACTATAGCATCCAAAACCAGATCTGATCCTGGCATGGCCGCAACTGTCTCTATGCATTAATCCAACACTGTTTTTCCTCACACAAATTTCCAAATAAGGCTCCAGAGAACCCAAAATATCTCCCAATCCTTTACAAAATTTCTAAAATAGTTCGTGTGTTATATAATTGACCCTGTTTTGAGAAAACCTACATTTTATTCTTTTGAAATTCATTTTCATTTGGCCAAAAATCGTGTTTTAAAACTGATGTTTTTAAGATGCTATGCATTTCTCACAAATGCTCAGGTAACTTTTAGGTCTTGAAATTAAATAATGTTTGTTGCTTCTTCTGCCAATCTCAAACTACTCTAAAGCACAAAGCTCGATTACCTCTACTAGGAAGCAGTACATTGAGGATTTGGAAGATGTTAGGTTGAAACTGTCTAAAGTTCAAGCTTCAACAGATGCGAGTGAAGCATGATTTTCACAATTTTTTACAGAGCTAGTGTTGGCCGGATAAATCGTTCTTGCAGACAAGACCAATCTCCCTTGTATCAACTGATATCTAGAAACAAGAAACTGGACAAGCAAATCTATATTTCTCTAAACATATTGTGATTTATTAATAAAAACTAAAGAGGTGTTTTAGACCCTACCTTAAGTCCAACGCTAGTTTGTGGCAGCCATGCTCTAACAGCTCCGAAAGAGTTTCCTTTTAAGAATCTGCAATCACAAACAAGTACACATCAAATAACACCTCCATAGTTAATATAATAAATCATGTTCATCATGGTGATTAAGGAATCCATTAAATAAACCATAAAACACAGCTTATTGAGAAAAATAAACTTGATTGTATTAACTTTGAAATACAGTAACTTTATAACCTTTGGTGTCTTGATGTTGTACAAGCTCTTCCCAGGGTCCAAACAAGAATCTCCTCTACTTTGACAAGCCTCACTCTCTTCCAAATGAGGTCAAAAGGTATGTAATCTCTCCTCTCAAAAGCTCAATTAGGAAGACTAAGTTCCAACAGCATTTACCCTCAAAAATATTCAGCTTTCAACCTCCCTAGTAACCAGCCCAATGCTTCATTTTATAGTGCAAAGGAAGGAGGTTATAGGTCCACCATTGAAGGGATAGAGTCCTCCTTCAAAGGGATAAGCTGCTCACATCAATGGGTTAGCTCCTAAAGGTATGGGATGCATGACCCCTTAAGGAGCGAACTTGCCACCTCGCGATTCCCTCTAGAAGCTTCCAGAAATGACTCAAAGTGAGTTTTTAAGAATGTACTTGCGCCTTTTTGACTTTTACAGGGGTCTTCACCCATAACATAGAGACAGAGTGGTCAACTGTGCACAGGACATGACCAATAGGTGCGGTACCACAGGTAATGCTAAGAGAAAGTGTGGAACTAGAGCTTTAGAGATTTTTAAGTTATTTCTCTTATTTTGAAGGCTTGATATGAAGAACTGAGGTTTAAGACTTGCAAAGGAGGAAGGTATGAGTGATGATAGACTCACACTAATTTTAGAATGTCAAGGTGACAATTTTTGTGTGACAGATTGCCCCCTAAAGTGCGAAGTTTATAATAGATGGGGATGGTTTTGTCATCTAAGAAGAGTGAAGTACTTTATCATTTCAAGGATCTTCCTGTGGATACATCGGTCGGAACCTACAAAAACATTCAATGCAATATATATATATATATATGAACATATCATCGTTGAGGTAGGCATTCCCATACTCAAATCAAAACTGACTAGAAAACTATCTAAACTTCCCTAATACAGGAATGATTTCGTAATACAACACAAGTATAGACATATGTAGACACAGTATGGGCGTAGCCATCCACTTATGAATAGTCCACTATATAATGAATAACAAAATTCCCCGTAGCCTGGATGGTGGAAACTAGATCCAAGGTCTTGATTTCTGCATCCCAAACTAGTACGATTCTATCCATGTGAATGAATGTGTCGAAATAGAACATGGTAGAAACCACTTGATTACCAGTCAATGATGTGAACTGTTAACAAGTGTGAGAGGAACCACCAACAATGTCAATGGCCCTCAAAGTACTCAGTACAATCCATGAAATGTGAATAAATGAGTCGATGTCGAACACGTCACAAAATCCTTTGATCGAAGGTCAATGATGCAACCTGTCATCAAAGGCGAGAAACTTGTCATTGAGGCATGTAGATTCCAAGGTACTGATGATTCCTAGATCATCTTTCTAGATAATGAGTTGGAGTCGATAGAAAGCGATCCATCATAGGCAAGCCCACAACACGAAATCATAGATCAAGTTTTGAAGAAATTTGTTTGACAAGGAATAACTTAGGGATGGTCAAGATGGATGACAAATATTTTGCAAATGAATGGTTTATTTGAACTGACCTCTTGAACACATAACGACACTGCAGATGGTTTGGTGACAATTGACCCAAAGATAATACCCAGAAAGCGGTTGAAGACTTTCAATATGTTTTGATTAACTGTTAGGCAAAGGATTTCCCAACCCAGATGAACAAAAAGTGTCGTGTTCAAGAGTGGTTAACTGCTTTTCTAAAGACAAAGTATAAAAAACAGGCTCATTTTTGTCTCTTTTTCCCCACCATTTTTGGCAAGTACCTCTTTATTTTTGACAAGCTTGAGGAGGATAACATTTGCTTGATTATAAGCTCATCTTCAGATGAGTCCAACTTAGTTTAAAATTCGAACCCTAAGAAGGAGTGGTTCGTTCCTATTTGAAATTGAACAGGTCCTTCACTGTTAAATTTTAACAAGTCCATTATAGGAGAAACTCGGTGTTTTTCAATTTTAGGGAGTCAGAAGAAAAACTTAAGAAAACTCCATGGTTGTCCTTTTTCGTAAATTTGTGTCCCCCAAGCATGAAAAAGTATAAAATAATACTTGAGAGAACCACTTGATCATTACAATCAAGGAGTTCTTTTCATAATTAGTGGCCCTTATCTAAAAAAGTAAAAAAGCGATCGAAGACACGTCATTTTATTACCAATATCGAACTTGAAACGACAAAAGTCTGACAATCTTTTCATGTTTATACAGTCAAAAAAGATATATAAGTGGACCTTCTTTTTAATTCCCTTTTAATGAGTTTAAAAAGGAAAAACTCGACAGTATTTTCATATTTTACGAGTCAAAAAAGAGCTTAAAGAGGACTCATCCTACAGGAACGAGTGGTATAAAGGGTAGCAACTGGTTCTGGGAATGGTGGAACTACTCAAAACATAATGGTTAAGAGGCTAGCTAATAAAACCACTCATAACTGCCCTCAGGAAAGGAAAACAAGCAAGTGAAAGCATATGATCAGCCAAAGAGATGGTGGCGATGGAATGAAAACAACAAAGGCTCATCTAACAGAATTTAGTGGATAAAGACGGCAATCACGAGATGTAAAATGGGTATGGGTTCATTTTTACACAAGCTTGAACCATACAGAACTCTGCTTGAATTCAATTTCATGTTTACACAAGCTTGAAACGAAAAACTATGCTTGTTATAAGTTCGCATGCCACCAGCTTAATGACACAAATCGAGGTACATGCCCCCCAAGCTTCATTGCATTCAACTAGGTGGATGAAATGAAGGTTTACTTTCAAGTTCTTGAAAAGACTCTACTCAAAAAGGGAGTTGTTTTATTTTTTAATGAGGTTGACACAAGAAAAGAACTATCCTCAAAAACCTTGTTTCATTTTTAAACGAGCTTGACACAAGACAAGGAACTATGCTCCAGACACCTTGTTTCATTTTTAACGAGCTTGACACAAGAAAGGAACTATGCTCATAACATCTGGTTTCATTTTTTAATGAGGTTGAGACAGGAAGAAACTATCCTCGCATCCTAGTTTCATTTTTTACCGAGGTTGAGACAGGAAAAAACTATCCTTGCTTCCTAGTTTCATTTTTTAACGAGGTTGAGACAGGAACAAACTATCCTCGCTTCCTAGTTTCATTTTTTAATGAGGTTGATATAGGAACAAAATATCCTCACGATTGGTTAGGAATCAGAAAATGACTGTATAGCCTGATATGCAATTTCAAAGGGACTCATAGGCATCACACCATGAAATGAATCCACCTCAGAATCAGAAGGTACGATTCGAGGATCATCTAAAGCAATAGTCTTCGACAAAATCATATGAATATTTGCAATAAAAGGCGATACATTAGGAGGAGGGAAGGAAAACGTTCCTAGTAAACCAGAACCTTTAATCAAACCTACTCCGACATCTTGGTAAGGGATAGTCGTTTTATTACCGACATGGTGAACATTATCAGTAGAGGCTGGGTCGGATGAGAAATTACTCAGCTAGTCAATCGTTACAATCTCTTCGTTATGAGGAAACTTAACAAGTCAAAAAACCGATGAGACAATAGCAGTCATAGCATAAGACCAACTACGACCCAAGAGAAGGTTGTAATCTAAAGGGGCATTAACCACTTCCACATCTAGATTTACAGTTTTGCCTTCTACCCCTATAGGCAAATCTTCCAAGATACCAAAAGGATGGAACCCACGGCCATCAAAAGCCTCTAGAATCATCGGGGACTGATTGAGTGTCAGAGAACCAAGCGATCTCCAACACTGGATTGACATAATACATGTAGAAGCTCCCTCATCAATCATAGTTTGAAAGCAAGGTATGTTTTTGACTAACACTGGAATCTGGAAAGCTATTTGATGAGGTAGGCGAGGTGTATTATTCTCTAAATCGAAGATTATAAGGTTCGAATCCTGAATATCAACAGCTCCTATAGCAGAGAATAGTAATTTACACTGTGTTGGGCATGATTTCAGCACATCCAAAACCGACATTGCTCAAGGGGTAATGGCTAGGTCTTCAACAATGTTATAATCCTAAACAGCTCTCGCATATGGATTGAAGGCTGACTTTCAAAGTATACCTTTAGCAGGAAGTTTGATTACTAAGTCTGGGTTAGGTTTCTTGACCTGTCGTTGATCAGAACCATAAGGAGTTGAAGTTAATGGGTTTGAATTAGAAGATTCTGCTTCTTTAACATCAACAGGATTGTTACTATCATAATCTTGCGATTGCATCGCAATATTGACATGATACATCATCATGATGGGTTCTACTGAGGTATTCAAGGAAGAAGCAACCGCTTTACTATATTGAGTAGGAGAAGGATCCTTTAAGATAGTAGGCGTTTGCGAATCTTTAACAAATTTTGAAAACTCTGCTGGATATGGGCATTCTTTAGTAAAACGATCCTCATCACAGATGAAAGAAGGATAGCGAGGTTTTCGTTTTTCGTCATTAGATTCATTTTTATTTGTTTCCTCTTTTGAATTTTGTTTGTTTTTATTTTTCCCTTTCTCGTTACTATCGATTTGGTCGGAAATGAATCTACGACATGGACATCGATAGAAACTTCAGCGGAAGATTATCCTTTTAGGGAAACAGCTAAAGTTGTTGTAGGAGAAGAATTATTTGAAGATTTCTTCTTACTCTTAGAACTAACTGAACCAATCATACCATCAGCGGCATGATACCTTGAAGGAGTTGTAGTTTTCGGAAGATAAGGGATGTTTTCGTGTAAAGTACCTGACTGTGTATAAATGAGGTCAAGGTACTAAGCCTGAGTAATTACTTTCTCTTCAATAACAACTCCTACATTAGCTACATCCGTAGTGGTTTTAGGTAAAAATGATCTAACAAACCATTCTGCTAAAATTTGATCCGGAATGAAAACTTTCACTAAGCGCCTTCTACGTCGCCATTCATGAATATGATCAGAAATATATGTTGATGTAGACTATTATAATGAAGTTAATAATTTCGTGTCATTGTCGTATCTGATAGGCAACTAAAAATGAGTTAAGAAAGAAGTAGCTAACTGACTAAAATTATAAAAAGCCTTGTGGTAACTCAAAGTACCATTTGGCAGCAAGACCAATAAGAGTTCTTTGAAAAAGATGTAAGCGAATTGAATCATCAATAATGGAATTAGATGCACACTAGAGGTGATAAGTCATCACATGATTTGATAGATCCTCTCCTGACTTACCCTCAAACTTCGGGATATCACTGGGCAACTTATTAGGCATTGGCAGCCAATACAGAAGATAATAAATTGGATCGTTCGTAAGGTGTGACAAATCAGGTAAATCAAAAGTTGCAATAAATGGTAACTAAGAGTTAGGTTCATGAAAACCTTGTGGGATGAGACCAGCTCTAGGAGGAGGATATCCAGGATAACCTGGAATCAGATTTGCATTAGGAATGTTATAACCTCCCGGAAAACCAGGATTAACCAGACCAAACTAAGGTTATTGAGGCTGCTGATAAGTATAGCCAAGGTATAGTTGATACTAATAAATTAGATTTTGTATAGTAGGACCGGATTGATACTGTCCCTGGTATGGTTGAATCATGGCAAGTGTACTTGGACCAGCTTGTCTTGCAGGCATCTGGACCGAAGTATGAACCGTATGTCCTAACTAGGGTACAGAGACTTGAGGAGTTGACACTGATGCAGGGATAGTAGAAACCAGAGCTACTGATACTCCAGAAGTAGGTGGGGTAGATTGAACAGAAGTTGTCATAGTTAAAACAGTCTTTTGAGGCAGAGTTCAAGGCAAACTAGGCCCAGACTGATGAACTACACCAGGTGCAGAAGTTTGAATAGTAGGCTGGACAGGTTGTTGGGTTGGACCAGAAACCAAAGGCTGTCTGGCTTGATTAGATAACTACACATTAGGTTGCAAAGTCTGTTGAATTTAAGAAGGATCCCACGCCATATTCATTCTGGAACCCATAAAAGGTTGTACATAAGGAGAACCATAACCTGGTTGAACGTAGGGTTGATAATTAGGAGGTACATTTCCAATTCCTTGTAAAAATGACTAACCAGAAGGCGGTTGGAAACCTTGAGTTGGGTACTGACCTTGAGGTTGATAACCCTAATGCATGTATTGAATCTGGGGTTGATAAGCATCCTGAGGAATATGGGGTTGACCTTGGGGTATGTATTGTCCTGAAGGTTGATGACCTTGAGGTATCCCTCCAAGTGGAAACTGACTACCTTGGGGTTTCCACCCAGGTGATAACTGACTACCTTGAGGTTTCCCCCCAAGTGATAACTAACTACCTTGCCCCCTAGGCAATAACTGACTACCTTGCCCCCCAGGCGGTAACTAACTACCTTGAGGTTGGGGATTTGGAATACTACCAGTCATCAAAAAAATCTACTCCGCATTCAAAATTTTAGTTCCATTATTAGAAAGTGATAACTGATATTCAGTTGGTCGAAGAGTTGCTCCTAAAAAAGTACCAGAAAGTGATTGGTACCCCAAAGGAACAGTAGGACTGCCATATACAAATATTTCTGGTGATTGGGAAAACATGGATGATTGTCTCGACATGATGGATCAAGAATAATAATCTCTCGGTGTATGACGGAAGTAATCACACACAAACAAAGAAAATTTCAATAAAAGAACCTAAAGTCTCTAAATAACCAAACAATTGAATCACACGCCTAAAAGTCTAAGAGTTCAAACCACACACAAACAGTAACTTTCTGTACTAAAAACACTAGTTGGTGATGAAATCCAACGTCGCGGAATTCAATACAGAAATGGCAATTGGAACAGTTACCCCGACAACCTGCTTAATGAAACATACTGGCACAAGTTTCTTCAATAACCATCTCAAGTGAAGAGAACCCACCAGATAGTCCAATCGAGTCTAATCGACGTCTGCTCCAGGTACAGTGAGATCCATCTTTCACTGTCACCTTAGGAAAATATCTTAATATTACGGTCACTAAGGTTACCAACAGTAACAAATACAACTGGGGAAACAGTCTACTATCTGATCTACGTGCAAGGGTAGAGTAACAAAGTTTAATACCCTTGAAGGCTCCTTGATATGATCAATCTGAGGTTTACCAACAAGTTACCCCAGGCTCCTTGACAATGGTTAATCCAAGGTTTACCGTTTTTAATACGCGCAAATCTTCTATCTTTCCCAATGAGACAGACTTGATTGTCTCAAAGGTTCGGACATGATCTCGTGATTGACTCCTTTAAGAGGAGCTTCCTAGATTATATCAATTACAATTGGATTTATTTCCTACTGCAAGATACAACTACTTGTTTGTTTTAACTATCTTGGAGAGTTAATTACTCCCTACTCCAAGATACTAGCCTAAGCTATATTGGTGATAAGATCCCTAGAAATAAAAAGATTGCTAGATCAATTTTAATTAAGCGTTATTTTTATTGGTTTCCTCTTAAGTCAATAGGTATGGAGATGAAATTTTGATGGTGTGAAGACTCGACTCCAAAAACACTAAAAATGCACCTAAAACTGGTAAACAGTTTGTTTTCCTTCAATGAATTTCTAGCTAAAAGAAAGAGTTGAGAATGCAATTCTTTGAAAAACAAATCTTTCTTTCAACATGTCAATGAAACTAAAATCTTTTTGTCTTTTTAAATAAACTCACAATGAGACTACTAATTATGCTCACAAAATAAATCACTTTTATTTTCAACACTCAAAACTACAGAAAACAATTCTTTCAAAAGAGAATCTATGATTTCTAGAAAACACACTCAAAACTATGAAAAAACTAATCTTGAGATCTAAACTTCTAAAAACCTAATTGAAACAAAAGCTTCAAATGTTTTTGAGGATGTTTTACTTAGTTATTCAGTAAACTAAGGGTTAATTCATTTAGAATAAAAAATCAATCAAAAAACACCCGGCTATGTTTTCTTTTATAAAAAATGAAATTCACAACTTATGACCAAGTTCATTCAAAGATTTGCAAAGAGGAACGAAATATATTTCTCACCAAGGGAAGATTTCACAAACTAGGTAGAATCATCAAGAAGACAAAAGATACCAGGGTGATCTAAGGTTTCTTAGGCTTCTAATCTTTAAGTCACTACAAAGACCGAGTGGAAACCAATCCATGTATGAAAAACTTCTAGAAAATCATCTAAAACAACAACACCAATGGAACTTACTCACAACAGACTTTTGACACGACACATGTAGATCTGGGCAGAGATTAAAAGCAATAAACTAATCCTAAACTTGACTAGACAAAATGATTTTAGGTTTTTCAAAAATTTTGACAGGGTCCACAGGCTTCCAGTATAACAGATCTGGTACTGCTCTGTGCAATAAAATAACAGTGCGGAGAAGTCCACACTGCAATATAAATAGAACGTGTGGTCCTCTTAAAAATTTCTAAAAAACACAAAACATTCCAGGACCTAAAAACTACCCAATCCCACACACATCAAGCAAAAACCAGAAACAAAAATCGAATTTCTCAAGTCAGTGATGAAGGAAAATTAAAAAACCAAATCCAGTTCCCCAACAGAGTTGCCAATTTGTTGGCCAGATAAATCGTTCTTGCGAACAAGACCGGTCTCCCTAGTATCAACTGATATCTAGCAACAAGCAGGACAAGCAAATCTATATTTCTCTAAACATATTGCGATTTATTAATAAAAACTAAACAGGTGTTTTAGACCCTACCTTAAGTCCAACGCTAGTTTGTGGTAGCCATGCTCCAACAGCTCCGAAAGAGTTTCCTTTTAAGAATCTGCAATAAAAAACAAGCACACATCAAATAACACCTTCATAGCTAATATAATAAATCATGGTCATCATGGTGATCAAGGAATCCATGAAATAAACCATAAAACACAGCTTATTGAGAAAAATAAACTTGATTGTATTAACTTTGAAATAGAAAACTTTACAACCTTTGGTGCCTTGATGCTGTACAAGCTCTTCCTAGGGTCCAAATAGGAATCTCCTCTACTTTAACAAGCCTCACTCTCTTCCAAATGAGATCAAAAGTTATGTAATCCTCCTCTCAAAAGCTCAATTAGGAAGACTAAGTTCCTACAGTATTTACCCTAAAAAATATTCAGCTTTCAACCTCCCTAGTAACCAGCCAAATGCTTCATTTTATAGTGCAAAGGAAGGAGATTACAGGTCCACCATTGAAGGGATAGAGTCCTCCTTCAAAGGGATAAGCTCCTCACATCAAGGGGTTAGCTCCTACAGGTATGGGATGCATGAACCCTTAAGGAGCGAACTTGCCACCTCGAGATTCCCTCTAGAAGCTTCTAGAAATGACTCAAATTGAGTTTTTAAGAATGTACTTGTGCCTTTTTGACTTTTACAAGGGTCTGCACCTATAACATAGAGACAGATTGGTCAGGTGCGCAAGGGACATGACTAATAGGTGCAGTACCGTAGGTAATGCTAAGAGAAAGTGTGGAACCAAAGTTTTAGATATTTTTAAGGTCTTTCTCTTATTTTCAAGGCTTGATATGAAGAACTGAGGTTTAAGACTTGCAAAGGAGGAAGGTATGAGTGATGATAGACTCACAGTAATTGCAGAATGTCAAGGTGATAATATTTGTGCAACAGCTAGATGAGAGACAGGTTACAATGTTAGGAAAATGGGTTGCTGAATTGAATGAAGATCTTAAAACAAGAGAGAATTCTTAGTGGGACATGGAGGCAATTGGCTTACATGAATGTCCTATTTCGGTGAAGGTACCATTCCTGGAAACGAATTTGATCGTCTTGATGTTGTCAATATTGACTCAAGTAATAGCCCAGTCAAGTATTATCGACCACAATATCTTGTAAATGATTTGGCACAACATAGCGGTCCTTCAAGAAATTGAGGCCGAAGGTTGAAAGGAATTGTATTGAAGGTATTAATGAATCTTTGGGAAGTGAATGGCATAGTAGTAGCAACCAGAGACATGAAAAAGTAGATTTTCTTTGCTTGCCAACACTAAACATGCTATGAATGGAGCGTGCCTGTATTATTTTGATGATTAATTGGATTCGGTTGCAACAAGTCCATCAAATCCCTTAGTTATTCAAAACTAAGAAGAAATCCTTATCTAATATTTACATTATTAATTTTCCAATTCTTGATTATGGAACAATGGATATTCTTTGCAGGCATTTCTCTTGTTCATCGCTTCTTTGACAAGAGATCTAGTGTTCTTTATTCTAAAGAAATGGGAAGAAGAGATCTTTAAAGCGAGGATTTCACTTTTCAAAAGGTCTAGGATCATGATGGATGGGTTGGTATTAAGTTCAGCTGTAGAATGAGTCGTTTCTGCAGCTCCTCAAAATGGAAGAGATATGCAACAATTTAAAGAAAGATCTATTATTATTTTTATTTTTTTTAAATGATGAATTTTGGATTTTGATTTTTAAGATAATGTAATTTTTTCTTTCTTTACAGGTCGCATGAGAACTTAAATTGTCATTTTTTTTGGGAATTAAAAACAAAGAATAAAATTGATTTCAAAATTTTCATTTTCCTTATTCAAAAACATGATTTTTTTTTTTTTAAAATTGATTTATTTTTCTTTTCTTAATGAAAATCTAACATGATTTATTGTTATTATTATTATTTTAATTGTTAAAAAATGAAACATTAATTTTTTATTGAAAATATTTGTGATGTTAATGAAAAATGCAAGAAAATAAATAAAATTCTAAAAGATTTTAAAGTCTAACAACTTAAAAAGATGCAATCAAGAACTTAAAAAAAATGCAATCAAGCTTGATTTTATTTCCTTATTTTATCCTACTTGAAAGTATTCTTTTTTATTTTATTTTTAAGTATATGAATGTTTCCAATGGAATCATTTACAGATTAAACTTTCTAAAATCTTCATATCAAAATTTGTGTAATGTACCTGATTTTGTATGAGGACATGAGAAGTCATTTTGACCTTTATAATTTCCGCAAAGATCTCTCGAATAACGAATGAATGTGATAGCGCAATCACGTTTCGATACCATTCCTCAATGTAGTCCTTGTGCTCCAAAGCATGTTTAATTTGCATTCTAGATCCTTTGTCCATAAATGGTTAATATCGATTTTTTTTTTTTTTGTTTTATAAGAATGATATGAAGCTAAATTATTTATGCATATACATGCTCTAATCATGCATCTAGGGAAAAACTGAAAAAATATGAACTCTATAATAAGAGCTAGTTCCTATGCACAATTCCCCGACAATGCTGTCAAAATGATGAGGCAAATTAATTAGCTATCATTTAACTGTTAACCTAAGGATTTCGTAAAACTTGCGAAGCATGCGTGCACTGTATATGATAGGAATTAACTTTTATTTAGATCAATCTAACTACGAAACCAAATAATGACAAACCAAATTCACTTATTCTAATTCACCAATCCACTCAAAATAAGTTATTGTACAATTATAGTACATCGCGTTGAATTGAAATGTTAATCTTTAAATCTTCCAAGAATTGAAAAGCATGCCACTCTTTTAGAAATGAAAGCAAAAGCGATCATTCTTAACCTCTCACACAGGAAAAGATATGAAACAAAATAAAAACAAATGCTCTTAAATTCTAAGTAGAAAGCAAATAAAATCAATTACTCTTAACCTCTCACTCGGGAAAATATATGAAATAAAATAAAAACAAATTCTCTTCACTTCTAGGTAGAAAGAAAATAAAGACAATCACTCTTAACCTCTCACACAGGAAAATATATGAAAGTAATCATCTTAATTGATGAAAGTAATAAATCTCAATCTATGAAAAACAATAAATCTCACGTATTGTAGACCTGTGGCCAATCCAAAAGCATGAGAGATGGCAAGTTGAGAGGCTTCAAATGCAAGAATAACTAAATCAAAGTGAACATCACTCATGAGCATGGTTCCAAATCCAAATTCTATATTCAAAACATGAGAATTTCCCCAACTTTAAGCATGCCTTTGAGAGGAGAAGGCTCTCCTATTTATACAAAAATATAAGAAGCTACCTCATTAATAGAGGTCCATTATTCTCTCCCGAGATCCCTAGAAAATCTCATAAAGTCACAATAAAAATAGGTAATGATGAGACACATATCCTCTTTGACCTTTATCCAAATATCCTTCCATATCTTGTAGAGAATTCGTATTTGAGCATTGGAGGCCACATAAGGGTGCCTTCGAAGCTTCCAAATGACGTACACATGTCATGAAACTCAAGTTACTTTTAATTATTAGCAAGTATATGTCATTTTCTATGTTTTAACCATTTAATTCACTTATAATACTAGAAATCATTATCTTTTGGAAAACACAAAGGTAGCCCATATAATTATGAAAATGGAGGCTAATGAAAGATTATATGGCTATGGAGTTGTGACATGTGAGTGAAATGGTGGCGATAAAGGTGAAAGTGGATGATATTTTGAATACATTTTTGAGAGTCTACAAGGGCCTTGATTCCTTTCTCTTAGTTGTTGTTGTCCTCTTCGGGTGGTCATCTTTCTCATGCTTCTCCCTGCTTTCAAGATGCACAACTTTATCACTATCTTCATCAAGAGTTTTAGGTTCAAATAATAACAATGAATGACACAAACAACTATGCAAAGAGACAATGTATTTCATGAACATATAAGGAGAGTATAATGGAACATTCATGCAAATGCATGTTTCCTAAATTCCTCTTTAATATTTTGAAATTTTTTACCTTTTCCTTATTTCAAATGTTTCCATTTCGTCACGGTCTTATGTCTATATCCCAATAGATAAAAATTTCTTGTTAAAGCAGAAACAAAATCAGACCAAGATGAAATAATTTTGTGATTACTCTTACAACCTTTCTACGACTTTTCTTCCCACCACACGAGAGCAATGTCACTCAATCAAATCGATGCTAACTGGATCTTCACTTAATCTTCTTTGATTCAATGTATGAGGCAATATACCTCAACCTTTATGATCCAATTATATAGCTATTTTGCATTAGATTTTCCATGAAACACAGGAAAATCAAACTAGACATCCAACTTGAAAAAAATGCTTTTTATGAGCTTTTCTACTTTTAGAATGTTGAGAGGATGAGGAAGTGGAACATTCATTAACAAATGGACATGGGGGTTTAGGATTCGATTCTCTTCCTCCATCTTGATTTATTGATGAATGATCATCTGTTTCTTTCTTCTCCTCCTTTGCTATTGTCTTGTCATAATCTACAAAAAATTTGTCAACTTTTATGCCATGGTGTAGAAGACCTTGCGAAAATTTCGATATTCCTCTAACCAAGCATCTTCATCTACCATTTTCCTTTTTCGTGCTACATGCCCCGCTTCTAGATCAAAGGGATTTAGTTTTCCTTCACCTATTTGGAGCTTTGCCCTGGTTATCATACACTTTCAGTTTGCATCAGCAAAAGACCTACTCTGCTTACAAACTAAATGATCTAGGAGGATCTTAAAAATCCAAATTTTCAAAGTCCTCAAAGCTCAGTGAAACCTATCTCAAATCAAAGAGCTCTTCATTCTAAATTAAATAGCATGAATGACACCTCAATCTCACACTGTATGTGAAAGTTATAGCCCACTGACGTTTTTTGGAAAAAATGAATATTTTTGCAGATAGGACCCACGAGATGCCACATGGCAGATTGATGTTAGTAGGGTGATGTTGTGGTATGGAGCAATTAGGATATGACAATTGGAAAGTGATGTGAGCATGACATCAATAACCTAGTCAGCAACACAATCACTGATACCAGCCAATTAGGTTGCATCACATGGTGTGCAGTTAGTGGCATACAAGTTTTCTTAATGAGGCAATGTTTTGTACTATTGTGGTTGTGAACAATGTCTAAATTTTCTCTTTATTAATTTGTATAATGACACCCAAAAAAATCAGCGGGGAAAAAATTGTTAGGTCTTATAATAATTAAAATAAAAATACAATT
>APFE030109625.1:125569-144621 GCA_000404065.3 Pinus taeda | reverse complement strand
TATAACAACAACAAGAGTCAAACCTTCTCGACGGTCCGTCAACATTGTTTAATAACACGAATAAACAAAAATCAATGCGGGCAATGTCGATTGAACTTGGGCCTCACGGTGGATAATACGAGTGACCACCAATGTGCCACTTGGTGAGGTTTTGGGTGTCTTCCCACCAAATTATATTTAACCAATGATTGGTTGAGGGCTAGGGAGATGAGAGGGCGGACCAACAAAACCATGCATCGACAAGTGGAACCCCCTTACGAAACCCCGACATGCTAGAACCATGCTCTGTTAGGTGCGTTTTTTGAGATTGATTCCATTAGAACCTTGGAAGAATATTATTGAAGAATCTTAAATGGAATCTAAAGATTCCATAGAGCTGAAAAATTCACTAGTAAAAAGTTTGCAAGTTTATAGTAATTTTTCTCGTTTTTTGGAAGGAGCATAGTGGTGAGGTCAAATTTGTCATCTAAGCAGCCGAATTTCAATCAACCCAAGGGAAGGAATCATTGAGATTCCTGGAGGTCCATATTTGACTGAGGAAGAAGGGGTTCAAGTTTACCCTCATTTTTCATGATTTTTCGCTAGGAAGTCAACAATGTATTCTATTTATTCAACAGAGATGTGCATGATTAGTCCATCCCCGTAATTGGAGGTATAAGGTGTATTTTTGTACTTGCATGTAATTTGACTTCATGGAAGATTAATGAAATAGACCTCCCCACATTGACCAAGGTCTGGAGACATAAACCACACATGGTGACCTTTATTTTGAACTTGTTTGTATATTTTCTGCTCATTGTTGTCTTTTATTTCTGCTTCTTTTATGTGTATGTATTCTATGGTGATATTCTCTATTAAATTCCACTTTGTATGCATCCTTGATGTCAAAATATCGAGATCAAAGATATATAGAGAAATGGACAAAGGGACAAAGGGATGTTCGAGATAGATATACATAGAGAGAAGGGTTTAGGGAGGCTTATGAAAGTGGATATGCAAATGGATATAAAGGGGATACATAACAGGAGAGATAGAGAGAGAAAGGAATGGATATGGAGAGATAGAAAGGGATTGAGAGGGGAGAAGGGAGTGAGAGAGAGAGATAGGGTAGAGGGTAATGAGAGAGAGAAAGGGAAATAGAAGAGATAAGGGGGAGAGTGAGAGAGAGAAAGGAGGGATATAGGAGGGAGACACATGGGGGGGTGAGAGAGCTGTGGGATATAAGAGAAATATAGAGACAAAGTGAGATAACGAAATAGGGATAGGGGGAGAGATATAAAAAGGGAGAGAGGGGGGTGGGGGGTGGTGAGAGAGCGAGAGAAAGATGGGGAAATAAAGCAAGAAATATTAGACAATATGGAAAGTGGGGGAAAGAGAAACATGTATTGAGATAGGGGAGAGATACAAAGGGGTAAGAAGGGTGTGTGTGTGTAGGGAAATAAGGAGAGATGGTGAGAGGAATGAGGGACAATGGAGGTAGACATATGGGGAGAGGGAGAGAGAGGAAGAGAGAGTTGGGGGAAGGAATATAAAGAGAAATATGGATAAAGAGAGAGACAAAGTGATATGGAAATGGGGAGAGAGATAGAGAGAGAGATGGATAAAATCGGGAGATATTGGGGGGAGAGAGAGAGAGAAAGAAAGTGGGGGAGAGAGTCAAGTTAGAGGGAGGGGGAGAGAGGGGGAGATAGGGAGAGATAAGGGAGATAGAAGTAAAAGATAGGGCTAAGAGATAGAGATAGAAAGAATGGGGATAGATAGGAGAGAGAGAGGAATGTAAGGGGAGGACATACAAGGGGGAGAGATAGTCATGGGGGTGGGGAAGGGGGGTAGAGGGAGCGAGAGAGAGATAAAAGGGGGATACATGTGGGTGAAATGGGGGAAGAGAGAGGCATAGAGTGGTGGGTGAATTAACAAAGATAAAGATAAAGAGACACGAGAAAATAGGGAAAGGGGTGGAGAACTAGATAGAGGGAGACATAGAGAGAGTGAGAGGAGGAACATGGTTAGGGGGGGAGTGATATAGATGGGTAAGGAAGAGAGAAAAGATTAAGGAATAGGGAAATTTAGAGACAAATATAGAAAGAGGGGTAGGGATAAGGGGGAGAAAAAGATCAGTATAGAGGGGATGCATAGGGGAGAGAGAGAGAAGGAGGAGTCGAAATAGGGAAAGTGGGAGAGAGAAAGTAGGAGACATAAGAGGAGAGAGAGAAGGGAAGGGATAGGAAAGTTGGGGAGAGAGGGGGGTGGGCTTATCAAAGGAGAGAGAGGCATATTGGAGGAATCCACAAGGATAGAGAGGGGAATAGATACAAAGAGAAATGGATGAAGATTGGTGATGGGATAGAGGGAGAAAGTCGGGATTTCCTTGGAGAAGGGGAGAGAGAGAGAGAGAGATATATAAGGGGATACTGAAGGACAAAGAGAGAAAGGGGTAGATGTTTACGAATAATTCCCTCTTGCATATAAGAGTTATCTCCCTGGGCCTAGAACCTAGATCGAGAACAAAACAAATAGGAATGTAAATCTTTCCATAGGTTTTACATGATCAAATCATATATGAGCAACAATAATATGAGTTTTTTTGTATCTTTTTAATTGACATATTTCCTCATTAGTTTCATGTAATCGTAACTCTAGATTTATCTTTACGCTTCATGGACAAAGAACCCACATATGACACAAACAAACAAGAGATCAAAGCATCAATATACAAATATTATTTGAAAAAGACCTTAACATAGATCAGGGAGTTATGGAATAAGAAGCATCAAATGTAGACAATGTTTATGGGAAAGAAATGCATAACTGTATTAAACATGAGAGAAGTGGTTACACCATGAGCCTTGATGTTGTAAGTCACATACCATTTTTTCCTTCATTCTAAAGCCTTTCCTTCAAAATCCTTGTAGTGAAGAGGTAGGTATTTGAGGAGTGTTTCAGCAAGCTTTCTTGAGGTTTACTAACTGGCCATCCCAATGTGATATTGTTGTATTTGTAGGATTTTTCAATGGTAAGAGGAGGATAAGGGATTGAGGTTTTGATCCAACAAGGTAGGGATGCGAGGCAGATCCATACTGCTCAAAGGAGATACCATCCACAAGGCTTCTAGAATAGAGCCTTCTCATAATATTTTTATTTTCACCTTTGTTAAAATAATGTCACAGCCTATGAATGAGCAAAGTGCATCGGTGTCACATCAATGTAGTCATACAAATTGTGATAACCTAGTGGTGTTGTAGATAATGATGATCCTACCTATGAAACCCTTTAGAATTATTGTTTTTAAAGCTATTTTCACAAGATTCTCATCTTCTTGATTGAGGTTTCTCTTCCATCTTCTTTATGGAATGATGACAACTATGCTTTGGGTGATGAAGGATAGGGGCGAAGCATCATTTTTCATGAGTGTGACAAAATAATCTGTAACAGTAGGGAGAGGGAGAAAATGATGAAGATTGGGGATGGGAGGGAGAGAAGTTGAGAATGGGGGAGGAGGGAGCGAAGGTGAGAATAGGGAAGGAGGGAGAGATAGAGAGAGAAAAACAAAGATAAACGGAAAAAAGGATAGGATTCCAGAAAATTATTAATAAGGGTCTAAATTCGAGAATAAAAGTGGTTGTGCTTTGAAATGATTATTTTATGTCCATTATAATCAAAATATTGGAATCCTGGACTTTTATATGACAAACTATTGTTGTCTAAATAGGATCATTCAATGACCATAATATTATTTCATTTTATTCAAATAAAAGGTGCAATAGATGATCATTCTTAATGTTTGTCTATATTTCAGCTTTTATAGGGTGTCATAAAAAAAATTAAGACTCTAATTAATTTTTTTATAAACAAAAATTGTTTTTACAAATTTTTATTGTAAGTAATTGTGACTCCTATCAAAGTATATGTAGAAAAAGGTTACAGATAAAGGACATCATTGATTGACTCCACTATTAAAATTAATTCTTTTTACCTGTTCTTAAAATTTCTAAACTTGGTAATAATACTTTTCTCTTAAGCCCCAAGGGTTAGCTCAGTTGGTCAAAGCACTGCCTCACCATTGGGAGGTCACAGCTTCGAATCCACCCGAAGCCCTTGGGGTTAGGTCTTGCAGTAGGCCGAGGGGCGATTTAGCCTAGCTATTGCCCAGATTTTTCTGTGGACATGCAAAAAAAAAAAAAAATCTCTTAACATTTTATCTATTTTATCTAAATTATTGATTTGTTTTAAATTTTATAATATTATTTCAAATAAAAATAAATAAATATATATATATAATCAATTATATTTTATAAATTTTAGGGTTTCCAAAATTTTGTAACTACATTAATATGTGACAATTTTAAGACGACATGTGATGTCACATAAATCATAATATGAACCTGAAAATAGTGGAGAAAGTACAACACCAAACCACTATCAGTTTGTTTGGATAAGTACACATTGTAGTGGGATGCGTCCCACTACATCTAAATCAGAAGCATGATTGGTAACAAATAATCTTCTTACACTGCGATTGGTTTGGAATCTTTGGTGAAATAGAAATTTCACGATTCAACTTTTTCTCACGTCTAACCACTGTCAGTTTGTTTGGATAAGTACACATTGTAGTGGGATGCGTCCCACTACATCTAAATCAGAAGCATGATTGGTAACAAATAATCTTCTTACATTACGATTGGTTTGGAATCTTTGGTGAAATACAAATTTCACGATTCAACTTTTTCTCACATCTATCGTTGAATGTAAGCGCAACTCTAGAACAATAATAATTTTAACATTCGCTGGTTCCCAAAGATGATATAGTTCGTGTAGAAATACATGAGGTTTTCTCATGTATCACGCATTCGCAGCTGTTAGTGCGGTGTGTACTGTAATTATATTGCCCCCGTTTATTGAAAAAGTGGCCCCATTATTTTAATAGAAATTTAATAATTTAATGGCCGCAGAAAATTAGAAAGCAAATAAAAGGTGGAGCTATGTAAACGAGATTTTTTTTTTATTTTTTTTAAGAATTTATAGATAAAATTATTTTTAAAATGTAGGTTTGTTATTCCAATTTTTTAGGGATTTGAGATTATTCCGATTTTAATATGTTTATATTTTATGGAAATTAATATATAAGCAAAATTTATCAAGCAAAATGGTCTATTTTACAATAAGAAGTGTAATTATTTTTCTTTTTAAATTAAGCTAGTGCAAAGTGGCTCGCAGCTTACCAATTTTCTAAGGATTTGAGATTATTCCAATTCTAATCAAATCATATTCTAATTAGATGGGCAAATTAATATATAAGCAAATTTTATTTAACAAATGGTCCATTTTACAATAAGATGTATAATTCCTTTTTTTGATCAAGTTAAAGTTGACTCATAATCTTTTTATAAGTAATTAATAAAATAAATATGTACATTAGTAAAATTATATTTGTGTAACAGATGCCACCAATTTCTTAGGGATTTGAGATTATTCCAATTCTAATATGTTTATATTCTAGGGAAATTAATATATGGAAAAAATGTATCTAGCAAAATGGTGTATCTTACAATAAGATGTGTAATTTTTTTTCTTTTCTCAAGTTAGATTAGATTCATGCCAAGTGGCTCATAGCTCACCAATTTTCTACAAATTTAAGATTATTCCAATTCTAATAAGTTCATATTTTAATTAGATGGGGAAATTGATATAAGCAAATTTTATTTATCAAAATCGTCTATTTTACAATAAGATGTGTAATTCCTTTTTTCCCTAAGTTAAAATTAACTCATCATTTTTTATAGGTAATTAATAAAATAAATATGTACTCTTTAATATTACAAAATTTTTTTATTATATTTATGAATCTCTTCAAACACCACATTAATATTTTTAATATAATTATACTAATAAATATATAAATAAATTCACAAAAAACTACTATATTCCCTTAATTGCATCACTTAAGCTTAATATTCCATGAAAATTTCCCTTAATTTCAATCAAAATAAAAAAAGAATTGGCCCAAAAGAATAGTAAAAACATCTACCATCAAACCGTTAGAGAACTGCCCACAAAAATGTTTGCCCGTTATTTCGAGAGAATTCAAGTGTAAAGGAGAATCCGACCCACATGATATGAGTGTAAAGGGATCCGACCGACATGATATGACGTATCTGCAATGAATTCAATTGTTGCTCCCATTGACATTTGGTGTTTTCATTTGAAAATAATAGAGAATGTCGGCCGCTCCCTCTCGACTGTGTCGAATGCTCTCCACTTTCTATGAGAATCCTTAGGCATCTGTTTTGATATCATGTGGAACTAAACATGACGCTTACATCAACTAACAGCACTAAGACTGCATGCTCGTCCAGTGTACGTTTATTTCAATAAGACAAAAATAATTGTACTAACAATGAACGCGCGTGTTTTGAATTCCAAATTCAAGATGGACTGAGTTCAAATGACAACCGTTAGATTAACGTATAAGAGTCCAGGATTCAGATATTTTGATTATAACGTACATAAAAATAATTATTTCAATGCATGGGCACCTTTTTTAGGTCTTCTGATGTGACAATCGTAGCAAATTCACAAGTAAATTTATCAAATACTGGAGCACTATGGTGCACGGACGTGAAACATTCAAACAAAACAATTACCGGAGCAATAAGCAAGGAGTTAGATAAAGGGCACTCAGGATCTTGATAAAGAGCACTCAAATCGCTTTCTTTCTGGTAATCCTAATCGGAATCCAGTAAGCAACAGCTCCCTGAAGTAAATTGATTAGTTGCCCTATTTGCTACCGTGTAGAGATCACATTAACCTTCATATTTAGGGATTGCAAATTTGGATGGTTGAAATTACCACATTTTAAGGAAAATTCATGCCCTAAAACTAATAAGGAATAGTTCGAGTACCCGTTATCAATGTCAGCAGCTGTGGCTCCGGTGCTCTTAAATTTATGCCCGGATCAGAGAAATTTAACTCACCGTAGCGCAGTAATTTTGTCAAATGGTGACAAGAAATTTGACACTAAACTGTCAAAATCATGCTAAATGAAATCCACTACGGGAATTTGGCCCAGGGATCCATTTCGGCAGGACCCACGTTCTGCAAAGTGCGGTTTCCGTGTTACAAATTATGCAAACAACGTACACAGTGCTACCCCACTATGCCGTAGTGGATATAAATAATCTTTTAAGTGGCCAAATTTCTAAAGCCACTAAATCGACTCTATATAAGAAACTCTGCACTCAAATTACTTTCAAAGCAAATCGTCTCTCGAATATTCAGACAAGCTTCATAGAATTGCTGGTGCAGAATGTTTTTCTGATCATTTCGAATTGCTGTGATGCATTGCACTTGACAATAGTTTATATATAAGTTTAAGAGCCCAAGTTCTATTGTATCAAGGATTGTCCTTCTGGTTTGTCAATGGCGGATCAAAAGTCCAGTGAGTGTAACATCAACATTGAAAGTAGCAGACCAGAAAATTCTGAAAGTAATTTTGCTGAGAAGCCCAATATATTTACAAGATCAAACAAAATTCCAATCTGGAAGCTCGTTCTGAGGGATTTTTTTAGAAGAGTATGGAAGATGGGGAAAGACGATTGGCGAAAAGTTATACATGCAATCAAGGTTGGGGTTGCACTGTCAGTGGTATCTCTGTTCTATCTCATGGAGCCTTTATTTAATGGTGTGGGTAATAATGCCATCTGGGCTGTCATGACTGTTGTGGTGGTTTTTGAGTTTACTGCAGGTAATTGCTAACACTTTTCGTTGATTATTCGATCAATTAGTTTAATCGATGCAAATTCTTGGATTAATATTATCGAACTTGAACAAATCTTTGTTCCGGTTCAAAATTATTGTTTTGGATATAACCTAATATTTTTGATTGGATATGCGTGCGAGTATAAGATTTCTCGTGAAATATCCTTGTGCAGGTGCCACTCTTATTAAGGGCTTGAATAGAGGAATCGGGACAGTGCTCGCAGGATCTCTTGGTATATTGGTTGGGTGCGTAGCCCAAAAGGCCGGGACAGTAGGAGAACCCATTCTTATCGCTGCTTCGTGTTTCATTCTAGGTTTGTTGATGTGAACATTGTTTTTTAAAATATATTTTTAAAATCTATTATATCACAAATTAGCTCAGAAAATAATAAAATTTTTGGTGAGATAATAATAAAATTTAAATTTTTCTTTTTAAATTTAAATTAACAGGGTTTTAAATGTCTAAAAATGAGTTTAGCTTAAAACCTACTCAAACTGTTTTTTTAAATTCTTTAGCTAAATTCCGCCCAAAAAAATGCCTCGTGATATCGGTAGGCATGGCCAAATTAAATTAAAAAAGCTTGGACATTTTACTTTAGATATCGTTCTTACCATAATTGTTTTTACAGGGGCATCTGCAACATACCTTCGCTTTTTCCCCAAAATAAAGCGCAAATACGATTACGGCGTTGTGATTTTTATCCTGACCTTCAATATGATAACAGTCTCTGGATACCGGGTTGACAACATATTTCGCATGGCTTACGAACGGCTTTCTACAATAGCGATTGGTTCCGCTATTTGCCTCGTTATAAGTTTATTCGTTTTTCCAATCTGGGCGGGCGAGGATCTTCATAAGTCCATTATCAAAAAAATTGAAGGTTTAGCAGTTTCCATAGAAGGTGAGATGGATTTTTTTGGGTTAAAACTCTCTCGGAAGATGTTTTAGCAGCTTCTGATAATAAATTACTAGCTTATCTGAAATATTTCATTTTCCGATGCATGGATACAGTATGCATGGGAGAGTATTTCGACGGTTCGGATGTCCTAAAGGATGGGTCAGATGAAATCTCAGAAGCCCAAATCTGCCAAGGATACAGAGATGTTTTGGATTCCAAAGCGACTGAAGATTCCCTGGTAAATCTCAATTTGTTGGTCTTTCAATCTACATATTCTATGAATAGAAGATCACTTTGATAGGGCTGCAACATCACATGGGAGACATATTAGGAAAACAAAGAAATATGGAACTTAAGAACAGTGGTGACATATATATGGAAAAAGAAAATCGATCAATCGAATGGTCTGCTTATTTTTCAGGCAACTTTTGCAAGCTGGGAGCCGAGGCATGGTAAATTCAGATTCAATCATCCATGGAAACAGTATGTTAAAGTAGGAACCATGATACGTCATTTGGGATATTGTGTTGTTGCTTTGCATGGATGTCTACGCTCAGAGATTCAGGTGAGATCTTGAATTACAAGTATTGTTTATTCATTATTATCAACGTATTCCGTTCTCACTTCTTAAATCATTGTCTTTTCCCGAATTATGTTGCAGGCACCTTATCTTAACAGAGCGGCATTCAAGGAGCCTTGCAGCAAAGTTGCTGCAGAGGTAGCCCAAGTATTGAGACTGTTAGCAGAGAGCATAGATTGTATGAAGCAATGCCCTTCTTCAGAATCACTTATGGAGAGTGTGCACGATGCGGCTGAGAAACTCAATAAGGCATTCATGCTTCAACCCAAAATCTTCCACGTTATTCGGCCGTTACACAGTCCCGATCAAGACCATTATACTGGGGAACTCTTGAACGCCAATTCGAATGCCAGTGAAAATATATCGAGCCTATATCGTCAAATTATTCATATACTCAATAATACTGAACATCGCCCCACTTCCGGTTATACTGGGGAACTCATTAACGCCAATCCGAATGCCAGTGAAAATATATCAAGCCTATGTCGTCAAATTATTCATATATTCAATAATAGTGAACATCGCCATACTTCCGAAGACGATCAACACAAAAATATCTCTGGATTGTTCTCGCCGACATCAAACCATTGTTTGGATTCCCCTGCAATGGTATCCGACATGGCAGGTGAAACCAATTATATTTCGTTGCCCAGTGGTGGTCTTGAGATGTCGAAATGCACATATCTTGTAGAATATGCAGAGACGCTTCCATTGGCCGCTTTTGCTTCCCTTCTAATGGAGTTAGTTGCGAGACTGGAACATGTTGTAGAAGCTGTACAAGATCTTGGAAAGCTTTCAGCCTTTCAACCTAAGTAGTTTGTTGAAATGGAAATTGAAAAGTGTTTTTGGTGAAGTACATTAAAAAAATAAAAGCAAATATAGGAAAAGGGAAATTGAAAGGTGTTTTTGTTGTAGTACCCTGAAATAAAGGCAAATATAGCAAGTTGCTTTTTTTGGGCGAGGTAAAGTGAATTTTGAGATGTCTAAGGTAGATTAATCAGTGGAGATTTATGGGTATTTAGGTTGTCAAAATGGAGATTTTAGTATTTCTGGTTTGGAACCAGTGGACTTTTTATCAATATGTGCTTTAACATAACACTTTGTTAATGTCTATTCTATGCTTAAAGGGTTTACTGTGGTTAATGTTATATAAATGCTAATCACAATCAAAATATTTATGTGCTATTTTAAATTTAGAATTTGTAAAATTGAAATATTGTTGAGGCAAATATTGATTTAATTAGTTGTATTGTATATACTACTAAGAATATTCTCTCAATTATTAAATTTAAGCCATTTCATAATTTTTAATCTTTTAAAGAATGAATATTCAAGAAACACTATTCTGAAATAGATCACTTGTCTCCTCTTAAGTAACATAGCCACATCATCCTCTTAGCTAACACAACTACATCAACTAAATAACTGATAAACATCTATAGTAATCAAAATACTTGATTGTTATTAGCAAGTATGAGAATTTGTGAGAATGGAAATAGGAAACTGAAAAACTGTTGAAAAACCTCTGTTTTCATTTGTTGTGTACATCTAAAAATATCTCGATACTATTAACTAACACAACTATATTAGTAAATGTGATTGTTATATACCCTCAAACCTATATCAAACACATTAAATATTATTAATTATAGAATTAAAATTTAACCTTAATATTATTTCAAATCCAATTTTACAACAAAATTATTAAAACAACCACCATACCAATAATTTAATTAATTATTTTTTTTCATCAAAATGACATATCATTCTAACTAATAATAAACTCTATTATATAAACCTGATATTAGAACCCAGTATAAACCTTCATATCAAAACCTAATATGGACCTGGTTTATATTTATATTAACAAGATCTTTAATGCTCGAAAAAAGTAGACCATGACAAGAAGGTGATAAAACTAATTAGTTCTTACTTTAGTTCTTAGCTTCCCTACATTTCTTACAAAGCTGAGGTGTAGTAGCTAGACGGGTCCTAGCATTCGGCTTGCACAACGAATAATTTGTGCAACTTTGTTTATCATTTATTGGAATGTTAAAATCTAACAAAAAAAGGAAACAAAAAAGGAAAACAACAGATTGTGTAGTTTTGTGTTGACTATATAATACAGCAATGTTTTTTTGTATGATATGTAGTTATTTGTAATGGTATTATGAATTTAGAGTAGAGTTTGTAAAAAAAATCAATATTTTTTTTGTTATTTGAAAGTATGTTATTTGAACTTTCAATTTTATAGATGAAGCTTTATGCGATACTTGTTTTTGTGTAATTTTGTTCATTATTTACTGGAATGTTAAAACCTAGTAACAAAAACGGAAAACAACATATTGTGGAGTAATGTGTAGTTTTGTGTTCCCTATATAATAAAACAATAATTTTGTATTATAGGTAAAACAATGAATTATTGTATAATATGTAGTTATTTGTAATAATATTATGAATTGAGTGTAGAGTTTGTAAAAGGAAACTAATATTTTTTGTTGATGGAACTTTCAATTTTATGGATGAAGCTTCATGTGATATCTGTTTTATTTTTAGTGTTTTTTGTTGCAAGTTCTGTTAAGGAGGAGAGATTTGAATTTATTTTTAAGCTGAACATCATTCATACATTACTAGATTGAACAAATATATAGTAAAATTATATTGAAATAATAGCATAATCTATTAACGTTGTATGTAGACATAGTGCATAAATAGATGAAATAAGAATCCTTATGGTTTGATTGACGATACCCATGAAAGGATTCCAACTACCGGCTAGCTGTTAAAGTAGTCCCTCCAAGTGTCTTAGTTCACTTTAACTAAGTCCAATTTAAGTGAAATTTAACTCCAGTGAAGTTTAAGTCAAATTTAATTTCAGTGATTTATTACTAATGTTTCCAATATAATCTTGTTTAAGTGATTTGTAATACTCAGAAGAGAAAGTCCTCTGCTCTATAGTTTTGTGCTCTTCAATTTTGTGATGGTATCAGAGCTTAGCCTCAGTGAGACTCCTTAAGTGCTCGAGAGGAGAAAATAAGCTAATTTGCATAAGACTCCCTTAGAGAGCAGCAATGTGAGAGAATCAGACAGAATAGAAAAATAGGAATAAGAGTCTTTGACAGAGCAACTGAAGTTCGAAGAAACCTACTACGAAAAAGTAGAAAAAGAACATAGGACTCTGTGAGAGAGAAACACAAGTTTGATAAAGTCTACTAAAAATAGCAAGAATAGCAAGAAAAGTAGAAAGACAACTACAGCGAAGCCAAAAAAGGTAATTGAACAAACTCTAGCTCAAAATAAGATTTAAAAATAAAAACGTTTTGAACAAACTCTAGTCCAAAATAAGATTTAAAAATAAAAACGTTTTGTGATAAGGCTCTATATTACTTTCGTACACTGTTATTATTAACGCAGTTGAGAAGATTTAAAAGCCGCGTTAGTTTCAAAAACTTAGAGCGCTTTCTATCGCACGTGGTCGAGCGTTAGCCAAATTCCTTTGCAGCAAACTCAGGGTGAACGAAACGGTCAAATTTGGTTTGATATTCCAACGGGAATGGTCAAAGGTTTGAGTTGTCCTATATAAAATGCACATGTTGTGTTTTAATGAAAAGTGCATTGTATTAGCTTGAAAAACGAATTACGTTATTTAAAAAGGGTCGTTAAATATTTCATTGCATTAACTTATTTTATCACATTCGTATGAGGTTTGTGAGACGTAATCTTTTAAAAATGGGCATACCTGAATTTTTAAGAAGGCTTGGGTCCTGATCCAAAGGCTTCGGGGAGATTGAATCCTGTGACCTCTCGATAGCAAGGCACTAATTTTGACTAATTGAGCTAACCCCATATATAGTTTAAAAAAACGAATTAAAAGTAGGAGTTGTAATTTTTTTTTTTATGTTTTTGTTTTAAAAATGTCTTCAAAATTGTTGAAAATATTAAAATACTGTAAATATTTGTGAATTTTTTCGAGAAAGCATTCACCTAAAAAAAATTGTAGATTTCTCTTTTCCAAATTGTGTAGCAGAGAAGTCTATAGTTATCTTTGATGGTTGATTGGTTTGTTGAGCCGTATTCTCTCAGTGCTCAAATGGGAAAAACCAAGAAGCTAAAAGGCTTAAAGCGATAAGAAGAGATGTTTGAGATATTTTTAGATCTAGAAGTGAAGAGACAAAAAGATGCCTTTGCATTGATATGCATAAAATAATCTCTGGATGATAACATTCTTCCCCTGATTTTAGAACCCAAGGCGACCAAGGAGGCTTAGGATATCGTTGAGAGAAGTTTTGGCATAAAGGGGAGCATTGAAGTTGAAGATGAAGGTGGACCTATAGCATCAGATCTACAACAAGATGAAAAGTTTGTTGAATCCCACTATGCTCAGCCACAAGCGAATGGTGTATGTGAAAAATTCATAGAAGCAAGAGAGGAGAAGCATGTAGATGCTCACGAACCCCACTTTGAACACCCGTAAGTGGATGAAAATTTGGTAAATCTAGCAATAGAGCTTCCTGATAAAAGTTTGGTGAATCAAGTAATAGAGATTGTTGATGAAGATCTGGTAAAACCAACAATGGAGCTTGCTAATGAAATTTTGGTGAACCTAGCAACAGAACTTGTTGAGGACAATGAATTTTCCATTGGAGGAGTCAATGCTATGGTGAATACAACAATTAATATTGATGAGGTAACTTTTGATGAAGGATTGTTGGCTAGTGATGAATGATTGCACGTGATGCAACAAAAACATCATATTGACATGATGCTATTTGGTGAGATAGTGGAAGACAACATGTTTGCAGCGACACATGTTTTTAAAGAAGTCGAAGATAGAGAGAGAGATAGAAATGAAGGAAGAGGTAAAGAAGGAAGCCCGGAAAGAGAAAACAAAGACATATATAGAAGCAGAGCTGGAAGTGCAACTGAAGAAAGCTTTCATTGTAGAGAAAAAGGAACAAAAGCAATCTAGTTTTGGAAATAGTTTTACACTAACCATTGATTTCAAATGTGCAGGTTGTTGACACCTAATCTTCTAGAATGTGAACACTCATCAAGAAGATGAACTGATCAGTCACATTCATGTGTATATAACAATAGCTACCTAATGAAATATTCGTATCAGTTTTTATGGAGTTACTCCTGGCCTGACATGGTATCAGAGCACAAGTCCCAGGTTCCTTTTTTAGTGTGCCTTGTAACTCCTTTGTCCTCTATCCACTGGCTTCTGCTCTCTTTCCACTGCTTTCTGACTGACATGGTGAACGTTTGATGGGGCTGCTTATTGAACGCTGCCTTATGACATTGAAACCTTTGATTTTTTGAAACGTTGTTGTATCTGCGTTTTCATTTTTTGGTGAATGCATCTTTGCTATATGCTGTTAGACATCTCTTATTTCTCAGAACCTGAGCTATTGATAGCCTCACGACCTTGATTTTAGAGAGATTGTTTGGCGCTCCTCCAGTGACCTTTGCAACTCTGAGCAAGGCTATCTACGTTTTATTTTTGGTGAATGACACAGTTTGAATACCTCAATCTTTTTCCGTGTTCTTTCAGTCACTTTCTTCTGCAAAAAAATGGCTCTCCGGTGTGATATTGACACCTCCATTTCAGATTGAATACCATGTTTTTTGAAAACGTTGTATTAAAAATATTTGAAATTAGCAGCCCAGCATTTGATATTGACACCTCCGATTCGGATTGAATACCATGTTTTTTGAAAACACTGTATTAAAAATATTTGAAACACTGTATTTGAAACGTTGTATCGCTATGGTATGATATTTGATGCGACCTTGTACCACTGCGTTGGAGGCCTGACAGTTGTGTTATCTTCGAAGATAACGAGTTCGCAGCAAGATATTGTATTAGATCTTCATCATTGTTTACAGGTTCTTCCGGGTTTATGGCATTCATTTTTACAAAATTGAATGTGACAGCTTCTAGAAAAACTTGTGAACAATGTTATTCATCGCTAAAGTCTGTGAATGGAAGAGCTTTATCATGTTTGTGCTTATGAGGGTCTAACCGATTTTCTTTCAGATTACGTGTTGAGTTCTGGATTGGATTTGGTCACGTGCTAAGTAATGGCCAGAGTTTGTTGGTCTGATTAGATTAAAGAACTTTATAATTGAGGCCTTTATGATGTCATTTTAAGTTTGGTGGCCAACATTTAACGAGCTCATGGATTCTAGAAATGTTTGTGCAAATTTTAGGTTGCATATATTTTTGAATGGGCAGTGATGTCTGTTTTCGCAGATAGGTGTCAAGTGAATGGTTGCATATATAATTTATGGCCGTCTACAAATCTGGACTTTTCTCTTCCAATACAACATATTGTCAAGAAGTGATATATATGTGGTGATCAACATTCGTCTCAGAATCATTTTTTTAGTAGCAAAAGTTTTTCTTTCCCTCCACAAAGCACATTGTTTTTTGCCATTAGAAGTATTATTCTATCAGCAGAAGCTATTTTTTTCACATAATGCATTCAATCATCTCTATGGTGGGAATAGTTCTCACTGGGAAGGAGAACTATCCTAACTGGTCCCGGATGATACAACACACCCTCATATTCAATGAGTTGTGGAAAGGAGTGTGTGTCGGAGAAGGAGACAGTGACCCAGAAAAGCCTACATCAGACAAAGAGCTCGCCATCTGGGAAAACAAGAACAGAAAGCGTATGCATTAATCGCATCATCTGTAAATAAGTAGGTGAGTCACCACGTTTCATCATATTCAGCTACCTTTGAAGCTTTACAAAAGCTGAAAGAACTCTATGACTCACATTCTACACTTGAAGTCGTCCAGCTTATGATTAAACTCTTCACTCTTGAACTGCAAAATAATGATCCTCTTGCTCTTGCATCTGAAATCAAGTCTATAATGCATGATATCAAATCCATTAAAGTTGAGCTGGATATCTCTCTTATTGCTTTTCTCAAGGCACTTTATCCTACATACTCCAATTATGTTGAGTCTTTGCAAGCAAATGGAAATCTCAAAGATATAACCTTCAACTCTCTTGTGAAAAAGTTTGTTGAAAGAGAAAAAGCCTTTGGAAAGAAGACAACCCCTGAATCTTCTGAAGAAACTGTATGCGTGGCTCATAAAGAAAAGTATCCTGCTCAAGATTCTACAAGAGGAAGAGGTGGCCGAAGAGGAAGAGGAAGATATTTCAGAGGCAGGGGGGGCAGACATTCTCAAGGAGAAAAGGCAGATTTACATTGTATTTACTGCAAAAGAAATGGATCACATGATGCCTCTACATGCAAGCTACCATGGGACAAAATTGAGCAGAGAAGAAACCAACAAAAAGGTAAAATTGATGATATAGAGAAAGGTAAAGCACCTGAATCCGCTCACTATGTTGAGGCACAATGTAACATTGGAGTAAATGAAGATTTGTTTAATACTTCACTTGCTTTTTGGAAAAATGATTGGCTGCTTGATTCGGGAGCAACCTGTCACATGACTCATAGAAAGCATTTTTTTGAAGATTTCACTAAAAATGTTGATGGAGTAGTATACTTTGCAGATCAGTCAAAAATCAAGCCATCAGGGCTTGGCACAATCAGGCTTAAACTACCTAGTCTCTCAGACTTTCTTCTTCATCATGTTCTATATCTCCCACAACTCAAGAGAAACTTGCTGTCCTTGGTCCACATCCACCAGCAAGGTCACTCCATTCATATGTTTGATGGCAAGCTTGAGGTGAGAAAAGCATCTGATGACTCACTTGTCATGAGGGGAATAGAAGAAGAAAAACTTTTCAAACTGCAAGGAACATCTTCTCACGCACAACATTTCTCATATATTTCTCATCATGAAGAAGGTACACTTCGATCAAGTTTATTATGGCATGCTATATTTGGACATTTAAATTATGCCAGTCTCAACTTATTGAAGAAAAATGGTGTTGCTGGTTTGCCTACAATTCCTAGAAAACTTAAGCAATGTGATGCATGCATTCTAGGAAATCATAGCAAACAGTCCTTTCATGACTCACTTTCAAGAGCACATAGGAAGCTTGAACTTATTCATTCAGATTTATGTGGTCCAATGCCTGTTCCTTCTGCAAATGGAAATAAATATATCATGACATTTATTGATGACTACACCAGAATGTGTTGGGTTTATTTATTGAAGAACAAATCTGATGCTTTCCTAACATTCAAGAATTTTCATAAATGGATTGAAAATGATGCACAATCTCATATTGGGTCTATTCGCACTGATAATGGAAAAGAATATACATAAAAAGAATTTGAACACTATCTTCGCCAACATGGGATTAAACATCAAACAACTGTGCCTTATAATCCCCAACAGAATGGTGTAGCTGAAAGAATCAATAGAACAATCTTGAATATGGTACGATCCATGTTTTTTTTCAAAAATGTAAAGATAATGTTTTGGGCTGATGTTGTTCTATGTGCTGCATATATAAAGAATAGATGTCCATCTAGTGCTATAAGAAACAAGACTCCTTATGAATTGTGGTATGGACATGTTCCTTCGGTAAAACATCTCAGGATTTTTGGTTCCACCTGTTATGCTTTGATACCAAAGGTACATAGAAACAAACTTGGTGTTAGAAGTCGTAAGTGTATCTTCCTGGGGTATTCAAACACCTCCAAAGCATACCGCCTCTATGATGAAGTAAATAAAAAGTTTGTTATATCTATAGATGTAATTTTTCTTGAATCATCCAAATCTGACAATGTTGTTGAGCGGAAACTTGATCGCTTGGATAGATTCGCAAAAATGAAATCATTTCAAGAATTTGAGAATCAAATTCTGCATCTTGAATGGGGGATTCCTATACTAGATCAACATGTGGAATCTTCTTCTGAAGAATACTATCCCCGGACTGAAACTCCAACAACGGCTGATGCTTTAAGTGATGTAATTGATAGAATTGGGAGACTCAATCTTGATTCACTCCCAACTCAATCAACTGAGCAGCCTGGACCATCTCAGAAAGGTCCCCCAAAATGGCTGACAAAGACACTTGAAAGTGTTCATCCTGATGAAATTGGAAAAACAGGATCCAGAAATTCAAACCGACAAAATGGAGGTGATGTAGATGACTCTAATTCACCTGTTGATATGGATGTTTCTTATGATTGTGAATTGAACTTGTCTATAGATTTTGAACCAACTTCCTTTAAAGAAGCTGCTTCTCATGATGAATTTAAAGAAGCAATGCAAAAGGAGTATGATGCCCTCATAAAGAATGGCACTTGGAAGCTGGTTGATCCTCCATTTGGAACCAAACCAATTGGCTATAAGTGGGTCTACAAGAACAAGTACAAAGCTGATGGCTCACTTGACAAGCACAAATTTAGGCTTGTGGCAAAAGTTATTGCACAGAAGGAAGGGGTCGATTATGAAGAAACTTTTTCCCCCACAGCAAAATGGGCCACCATTCGAACACTCTTTGCACTAGCAGCTCATAACGGTTGGAAAGTCCATCAAATGGATGTAAAAACTGCCTTCTTAAATGGAGATCTAAAAGAAAATGTTTTTATGTCCCAAACCTAAAGGATTTGCTGTGAAAGGACATGAACATAAAGTATGCAAACTTGTGAAGTCCTTGTATGGCCTCAAACAAGCATCACGAGCCTGGTATGAAAAACTAACTGAGCATCTTCTGAAACTCAATTTCAAACATTTTGATCTTGATGATGCAACTTTATTTGTCAAGAAAGTTGGCAAAACAGTTGTATATCTTGTGGTAAATGTAGATGATCTTTTGATGACAGGGAAAAATGAAAGCTAAATTGCATCCATAAAGAAGGAATTGGGGAAAAGTTTT